>OW569419.2:44636249-44801249 GCA_937662695.2 Halyzia sedecimguttata | reverse complement strand
GGGCTATGCTGATCGTGAAAATACGTAATCGTATGATAGCGAATTGACTCTAATACGTGCGATTTTCTGTTCGTTCCACGGACCTACGGCGAAGGGAAATCGTTAGAAATTAGAAAATTCACATACCGAGGGTAAACGGCGGGACTAACTATAACTCACTTAATAATAATTATCATAATTCCAAGGAACGTCGGACAGACATGCGAAATGGTTCGAAATTGTATATTTCATATACCCCGTGACCAACCATAACTCCCATGATCTCATACTTAAAAAATAAAAAATTCGCTTCACAGCGCCAAACACCGAAGTCCGAACGATCGGGATCGAGGTGGCGCACGAGGCGCGTCCACCCGCCTCGTGGGTCGGCGAAATGACGGGGTCTGGGCTATGCTGATCGTGAAAATACGTAATCGTATGATAGCGAATTGACTCTAATACGTGCGATTTTCTGTTCGTTCCACGGACCTACGGCGAAGGGAAATCGTTAGAAATTAGAAAATTCACATACCGAGGGTAAACGGCGGGACTAACTATAACTCACTTAATAATAATTATCATAATTCCAAGAAACGTCGGACAGACATGCGAAATGGTTCGAAATTGTATATTTCATATACCCCGTGACCAACCATAACTCCCATGATCTCATACTTAAAAAATAAAAAATTCGCTTCTCAGCGCCAAACACCGAAGTCCGAACGATCGGGATCGAGGTGGCGCACGAGGCGCGTCCACCCGCCTCGTGGGTCGGCGAAATGACGGGGTCTGGGCTATGCTGATCGTGAAAATACGTAATCGTATGATAGCGAATTGACTCTAATACGTGCGATTTTCTGTTCGTTCCACGGACCTACGGCGAAGGGAAATCGTTAGAAATTAGAAAATTCACATACCGAGGGTAAACGGCGGGACTAACTATAACTCACTTAATAATAATTATCATAATTCCAAGGAACGTCGGACAGACATGCGAAATGGTTCAAAATTGTATATTTCATATACCCCGTGACCAACCATAACTCCCATGATCTCATACTTAAAAAATAAAAAATTCGCTTCAAAGCGCCAAACACCGAAGTCCGAACGATCGGGATCGAGGTGGCGCACGAGGCGCGTCCACCTGCCTCGTGGGTCGGCGAAATGACGGGGTCTGGGCTATGATGATCGTGAAAATACGTAATCGTATGATAGCGAATTGACTCTAATACGTGCGATTTTCTGTTCGTTCCACGGACCTACGGCGAAGGGAAATCGTTAGAAATTAGAAAATTCACATACCGAGGGTAAACGGCGGGACTAACTATAACTCACTTAATAATAATTATCATAATTCCAAGGAACGTCGGACAGACATGCGAAATGGTTCGAAATTGTATATTTCATATACCCCGTGACCAACCATAACTCCCATGATCTCATACTTAAAAAATAAAAAATTCGCTTCACAGCGCCAAACACCGAAGTCCGAACGATCGGGATCGAGGTGGCGCACGAGGCAAGTCCACCCGCCTCGTGGGTCGGCGAAATGACGGGGTCTGGGCTATGCTGATCGTGAAAATACGTAATCGTATGATAGCGAATTGACTCTAATACGTGCGATTTTCTGTTCGTTCCACGGACCTACGGCGAAGGGAAATCGTTAGAAATGAGAAAATTCACAACCGAGGGTAAACGGCGGGACTAACTATAACTCACTTAATAATAATTATCATAATTCCAAGGAACGTCGGACAGACATGCGAAATGGTTCGAAATTGTATATTTCATATACCCCGTGACCAACCATAACTCCCATGATCTCATACTTAAAAAATAAAAAATTCGCTTCACAGCGCCAAACACCGAAGTCCGAACGATCGGGATCGAGGTGGCGCACGAGGCGCGTCCACCCGCCTCGTGGGTCGGCGAAATGACGGGGTCTGGGCTATGCTGATCGTGAAAATACGTAATCGTATGATAGCGAATTGACTCTAATACGTGCGATTTTCTGTTCGTTCCACGGACCTACGGCGAAGGGAAATCGTTAGAAATTAGAAAATTCACATACCGAGGGTAAACGGCGGGACTAACTATAACTCACTTAATAATAATTATCATAATTCCAAGGAACGTCGGACAGACATGCGAAATGGTTCGAAATTGTATATTTCATATACCCCGTGACCAACCATAACTCCCATGATCTCATACTTAAAAAATAAAAAATTCGCTTCACAGCGCCAAACACCGAAGTCCGAACGATCGGGATCGAGGTGGCGCACGAGGCGCGTCCACCCGCTTCGGGGGCGGCGAAATGACGGGGTCTGAGCTATGCTGATCGTGAAAATACGTAATCGTATGATAGCGAATTGACTCTAATAGGTGCGATTTTCTGTTCGTTCCACGGACCTACGGCGAAGGGAAATCGTTAGAAATTAGAAAATTCACATACCGAGGGTAAACAGCGGGACTAACTATAACTCACTTAATAATAATTATCATAATTCCAAGGAACGTCGGACAGACATGCGAAATGGTTCGAAATTGTATATTTCATATACCCCGTGACCAACCATAACTCCCATGATCTCATACTTAAAAAATAAAAAATTCGCTTCAAAGCGCCATACACCGAAGTCCGAACGATCGGGATCGAGGTGGCGCACGAGGCGCGTCCACCTGCCTCGTGGGTCGGCGAAATGACGGGGTCTGGGCTATGCTGATCGTGAAAATACGTAATCGTATGATAGCGAATTGACTCTAATACGTGCGATTTTCTGTTCGTTCCACGGACCTACGGCGAAGGGAAATCGTTAGAAATTAGAAAATTCACATACCGAGGGTAAACGGCGGGACTAACTACAACTCACTCAATAATAATTATCATAATTCCAAGGAACGTCGGACAGACATGCGAAATGGTTCGAAATTGTATATTTCATATACCCCGTGACCAACCATAACTCCCATGATCTCATACTTTAAAAATAAAAAATTCGCTTCACAGCGCCAAACACCGAAGTCCGAACGATCGGGATCGAGGTGGCGCACGAGGCGCGTCCACCCGCCTCGTGGGTCGGCGAAATGACGGGGTCTGGGCTATGCTGATCGTGAAAATACGTAATCGTATGATATCGAATTCAACCCCGGTAAGGACTATATCACATATAATCTGTAATGATAGAATCAAATAATTCACAAGAACCAGATATATCATAGTAAATCTTTAAATATACTAAAGATATGAGGAGAGGATAATGTATACTTGCAGTTTTAATGGTTCTAGCATTGTTTACGGCCATACCACGCTGAATATGCCAGTTTCCGTCTGAACACTGAAGCCAAGCAGCGTCGGGCGCGGTTAGTACTTGGATGGGTGACCGCTTGGGAACACCGCGTGCTGTAAACTTTTTCAATTTGGCTTCAATGCGTCAAATTTCAGTAATTTTCATAATTAAACGTAATAATGTTTTAATAAATGATAATTCATAGCTGTATTCGTTTTTAACACGCTTTTATTAGCTTGGGTTGTATCTGACTATGTATGTAACGGAATCTTTGAACTTAATTTTCACCAGTATCCAGAAGTCTGATTAATTTGAAACTTTGCATACGTATCAAGAACCGATGACAATGCAATAATTTGATAACAGTTTCCCATTATCCTTATTATCCACAAAAATTGATTATTATTTATAGCATATTATCTCATACCGGGCACCTCCGCCAATTTGCAAAGTGATGTTTCAGGTCCAATTCATATTGATGCGATATCGCATGAGCGACAAGCGCAGACAGATACTCCGCCGTATTCACAAAGCATTCAATCTCCGTTAAGTCCTAACTGAGGTCCTCAGTTAAGAATAAATTTTAATCGCAACCTCAGTTAAAGTATTTAACGGTGGTGAAACTGGCCTGTTTCACGTTGATTTTCACTTTAGCTAACTGAGGTTCCGATTCAAATTTATCCTTAACTGAGTACCTCAGTTAGGACTTAACGGAGATTGAATGATTTGTGAATACGGCAGACTATCTGTATCTCATGTACAAAATCTCACAGAGTGGAGCCTGTCTATCGCAAGGCGATTTGTCGCATGCGATATATCATTTTGGGCTCATATTCTAACAGTTCTAACATGTTCTAACAGTTTCCCATTATCCTTATTGGGACCGCCAGGATTAATAAAATTTTGAATGAAATGATGGGATTGCGAAATAATTTGTGAGACATTTCAATACCACATGTCAACAAATAACTATATGATAAATCGAACTAAAAAATGAAAAATAAATAATAGTTTAAAAAAACCAAAAAAACACGCTTTTATAGCTAACCGAACTAAAAATTAGAAAATAATTTTTAATTTCAGAGAGTTTATAATACAGTAGTAGAAGATCGAACAATCAATCAGAATTTATCACCTCAAAATAAAATTATAATAAAGTTTAAGTTATTAACAAAAGAATTCAATTCAGAGTAAAAAGCGTGGGGTGCATTTTACTACTTTTCATAACTCTCTTCTCATAGATAGTTGCCAATAGAATGGTTGCTACATTTCCTTTATCAAGCACCCCACGCTGTTTACTCTGAATTGAATTCTTTTGTTAATAACTTAAACTTTATTATAATTTTATTTTGAGGTGATAAATTCTGATTGATTGTTCGATCTTCTACTACTGTATTATAAACTCTCTGAAATTAAAAATTATTTTCTAATTTTTAGTTCGGTTATTATTTCTATTTTTTCCGATTATTTTTTCCCACGCACCTGATGGCTCCATAAATATCACATTGTTCGCTATGCAGTAGGACGGACTTACTTTTATCGTGATAGAAAACTCGATTGGCGCTTTGCAGCGAGAAAATACCAATCGAGACCAGACAAAAACGTACGCCTTACAGCGAGTTCGATACAGTACTTCAGACGTGAAGCCATGTAGTTCGTGATTATCGATCCCGATTGGCGCTATACAGCGAGAAAATATCCGATCGCGGCCCGACTGGTGCGCCTTGCAGCGAGACCGACGAGACGCTTCAGTCTTGGGGCGATGCAGTTCGTGAGGCGATGCAGTTCGTGATAATAAAATTCATTTTCCACCTTATCTGAGTGCCTGATCTACGATCCAAAATCTTAAAATGACAGGGGGATATATCCTCATTCAAACTACCTTTCATTCCATTCATATAAGACCCGTAAATGTATATAAAGTGATATATTAACTATGGGCTATTCAGTACGTGGGGCCTATGCAGTTCGTGAATGTCTGGAGGGGTACCCCACGCTCTCTACGCACCTATAGGAAGGGATGGAGAATGGGTCTTATCCGGCCTGCTTGTTTCAGAGTCGATGATGGCGATGTTACATACCAGGTTGGTGGAGGTCGAATCCTACCCGGCAGTGATTGATTTTAGGTCTTTTTGCAGAATTCGACGCTAGATGTATCGATACAACGATCGCATATTCTCAGATATATAAATTACATTGGTTGAGCTTTGGCAACTCTCCAGAATGCCCGTTTCATTTTAATGAAGGGAACTGTTTTGTTGCGTATTGTGTCTTCGCGACACAACGATCGCATATTCTCAGATATTATGAATTATAAGTGTTTTCCTACATGGCCATACCTGTGACACTTATAGCAAAGTGCCACGCTTATTACCTCTTCGACCCTTATACAGACCAGGTCGAGGAAGATCTTTCCCTTCTTCATCAAGTATTTGAAGATGTCAATACTTGTGATTATTTCTACGTTTTCTTTGTACGGATTTCTACACATAGATTTCCGTAGTATCCTGCTTTCTTTGATGAAAGCTTCACCTATGTCTCTGTTTATATAATCGTTTTCGGCGACTACTTGTTCAAGTAGTTCCGAGTCTCTGTAACCTTTTGTCACTCCTGTTAGCATGGGGACTGGTTGCATCTTTTTCTCCGCCTTATGTATAAGCTCCTTGTTCTTTGCCAATACATTATTTAAGGCCTGATATTGTTGCTCATCTCTGCAATGCAGGATGACTTTTCCATCTCTGATAGGAATTATATTCCTTAGCTCCTTTTCTTGGAAGACATCTTGTGTTATTTCCTTTAATTCTTTGAGCACCGTTTTGTGCTTTTTTACGTTCTCCAAACTAATCATACACCGAAAAAAAATCCTATACTGGATATCAGAAATTCAAATATCCCGTATATGAATTTCTGATACTCGGTGGGACAAATAAACGCTTTCTTAACAATATCTGAAGCAGGATACTTGATTCGAATATACAGAAGCTACTGAATGGTAGTGAACAATTGGATTGTATTCAATATCCTGGCTCACTATCCTAAACCATTTAGGATTATTGTTTTAAGTTGACGGTCATATAAAGTCAGGTGAATGTTTCTATTCACTCTCAGATTATCCAGCAGATTGTTTCTATAGGCATGCCATTTAAAATTAAATGACTGGTTTTATAGCCTTCGAAATTCTGTTCAATAAATTTGAGTAACCATCCAGTTTGGTACCAGACGCCAGTGGTATAACCTTAAACAACTGATTTGTTCAGTTCACCTGAACCAGGCTAATTAACCCAGGTAATCCGTAAAATTGTCTTAGATGAACAATAGATTAAATATAGGTATACACAGTGGCGACGCTAGGGAGGGGCCAGGGGGGCCCGGGCCACCTAAAATTCTGCTGACCCCCCCTAAAATGACCATGGTGAAAATTGAGTTCTATCAGAATTTTGGCCCCCCCCCCCTCCTTGGCCTCCTGTTTCTGAAAGCTGGCGACGCCACTGGGCATACCTAACGTGGAAGTAAATTAAATTTTTGAAATGAAATTAGTTTTGAATTTGGTTGTTCTCAATTGCCAAATTAAAAATTTCATTTCAAAAATGAGGTAATACTGTAAAGCCAAACTTATACTTTTGAATCTGAATTGTCAAAATCAATATTCCTTCCTGTGTTAACATGTTCAGTAGGTAGATATACTATATAATAATTATGTAACTGAATGTCTTCAGGGATCTACCCATATATCTAATATTAGTGAGTTATTATTCTTACTTAGA
The DNA here is from genome assembly GCA_937662695.2 of Halyzia sedecimguttata. Taxonomy (NCBI): domain Eukaryota; kingdom Metazoa; phylum Arthropoda; class Insecta; order Coleoptera; family Coccinellidae; genus Halyzia; species Halyzia sedecimguttata. The sequence continues at coordinate 44,794,216 of OW569419.2, read as the reverse complement.
CACAAATCATATTATTTATATGAGCTGGTAAAAATAAAACATGTACCTACTGTAATATTTCTATATTATGTCATCTATGTATATTACAAATAACAGACTGATAATCTTAATATATATATTTCTTGTGTGCGTGTGTATGTGACTGAACTCCTCCTAAACGACTGGACCGATTTTGATGAAATTTTTTGTGTGTGTTCGTGGAGATTCGAGAATGGTTTAGATTTACTAAAAATGACGGGGAGAACCAAATTTTTCATTGCTCACCATAATTATCCTTTCTTTGATGGTATACCTGGCACCTCCGCCAATTTGCAACGCGATGTGTAACTTCGACTAGACCGATTTTGATGAAATTTTTTGTGTGTGTTCGTGGAGATTCGAGAATGGTTTAGATTTACAATTTGGTCTACTGGAAAATGTTTGTTCAATTAATTTCTTATTTATAAGGAGTTGTTGATTTTAGAATGTTTTACATTAGATCCGGCGGACGGCGCTATCATCGCATTCAATTTTAGTTTGTCCCGACAGATGGTGCTACGATTAATTTGTTATTCAATTCATGTGCTGATTAAAATATTAAATGTAATTATTTGAGTTTTGAAGTGTGTATAAATAATTTTGTGAATTCAGATGTTTTTTTTTTGTAAGGAGTTTTTGATTTTGGAATGTTTTACATCAGATTTGACGGATGGCGCTATCATCGCATTCAATATTATTCTATTTTAATTTTAGTTTGTCCCGACAGATAGTGCTACGATCAATTTGAATTGGAGTTGGCGTTAGGGCTGGAGTTGTCGTTGGCGTTGAGGTTTGCATTGACGTTGGAGTTGGAGTTCACGTTGGAGTTGGAGTTCACGTTGGAGTTGGAGTTCGAGTTGGAGTTGGAGTTGGAGTTGGAGTTGGAGTTGGAGTTGGAGTTGGAGTTGGAGTTGGAGTTGGAGTTGGAGTTGGAGTTGGATTTGGTGTTGGAGTTGGAGTTGGAGTTGGAGTTGGAGTTGGAGTTGGAGTTGGAGGGCAGTACGAAGTCTGCCGAGCCAGCTAGTAAAATATAAAACACAACAAGATAATTATAAATTCATTTCTGAAAATTCAGGGTGTGCCAAGTTCGAGTGCCTATTAGACGTTTCTGGAGAACTGGACATATTTGAAATCTGAAAATTGGAATTATAATATTGTACGAAATTCTCTACTAAGCTAAAATTTTTAAAGCCTGAGCACTTCCGATTATACAGGGAGCGAGAATAAATTTGTTCAAAAAAATTTTATTCAATTTTTTCTTCTCTGATATAATTTAGTATTCAATTCTGAATACACTTGTATTAAAACCATTGTATTTTTGCGCGTATGTTCTGGGGAACATCGCGTTATAGTTTTGCCCAAATGTCTGTAACTTTCGAATTTTTTGACGAAATTGGTCTCAAACGATTCAGTTCGACTCCCCAATGAAGAATTCGAGGTCAAATTTGATTCTGTCCGGCCGGCCGTCCGGCCGTCCGTTGCCACGATAATTTGAGAACGAAAAGAGCTAGCGACATGAAATTTTCAGGGTGGATGGAGCATCGCAATACGACGGACAAGTTCGTTAATGGGCATAATCGACCCAGTGGTTTCCGAGTAATAATTTTGTTTTCAACCAATATAAATCCGATCGAATTGAAACTTGGTGAGTAGTTGTAGAATATGAACCTAAGCACGTTTGTGAAATTTTGGGCGAACCGTGAGGCTAGAAAATTTTAAAAAAATTATTAAAAAATATTTTTGTTGTCACGATAACCTGAGAACGGAAAGAGATAGCGGCTTGAAAATTTCTGGTTAGGTTGTGCATCTGAATGCGACATTTGAGTTTGTTTATGAGCATAATCGGGCAAACGGTTTTAGAGTTATAGCCATCTGAAATTTTCTGAAATTTGGTGGTTTTTTTTTCCTCATTAACTCGAAAAATACTAAACCGATTGAATTCAAACTTGGTTATTAGTTGTAGAATGCCAACGCGAAAATATTTGCAAAATTTGGTGAGGATAGCATTTGTAGAAAATTTTTAATAAATCTTTGAAAATAAAAAAAAAATTCTATATATCAGTAACTATCCGTTCGAAATTGCTGAAATTTTGCAAGAGCGTTCATAACCTAACTCTTCTGCCAAGTTTCAACACAATCGGTTGAATATTGTTGGAGATTCGAGCATTCTTGTGTGAGTTCAGTAAATGGGTGACCGTTGCCTCGATAACTTTCGAACGAAAGAAGATAGGGACATGTAACTTTCAGGGTAGGTTGCGTATCCAAAAAGGAGAGTTGAGTATGTTTTTGGGCATAATCGGTTAAACGGTTTCCGAGTTATATCCATATATTATTTCCTTGATAACTAAAAAAATAAAGATTCGATTGAATTGAAGCTTGGTAACTAGTAGTAGAAAATCAGCATAAAGACGTGTTTAAAATTTTGTAAGAACCGTACCCCTAGAAAATTTGAAAAAAATGACGAAAAAAAAAAATTTAAGAACCGCACCCCTAGAAAATAAAAAAAAAAAAAATTGGTTCAAGCACTGACGTGAAGTCAGAAGCTTTTGCGCGTATGTTCTATTGTCCATTCTTCTGTATTGGACACCCTTAATCGAATTTACCATGGTTAATTATGTTGTCCATTCTCCTGTATTGGACACTTAATTCGAATTTACCATGGTAAATTCGAAATAAGAGTGTCCAATATAGGAGAATGGACAACATAATTAACCATGGTAAATTCGATTAAGGGTGTCCAATACAGAAGAATGGACAATAGAACATACGCGCAAAAGCTTCTGACTGACACGTCAGTGCTTGAACCAATTTTTTTATTAACTTTTCAAAATATTGACAAAATACTGGAAAAAAAGTAGGATATTCTTAGTTAGTATTAGCTTCTATTTTCTTATTCTCAACATCCTGAGCGTGAACCGTTCTCATAACATCAAAGTAGAAGAATGTGGAAAGGTTATGCTTCTTTTAAATTACATAAATATCATCACAGGGTGTCGAAAAGTGTGGTCGAAAATAGGCCATAACTTCTGTTTTTCAAATTAGAACCCCATTTTTTTATGATTGTGCTGGATTCTTCATAGAAAAATGATGATAGTACTCGGACTTTTTTTCATTTTTTTAAATTTTTCTTATTACAGTATTATCATTATTTTTATCTCCAGAATCCAATGCAATCATAAAAATTGGTTCAAGCACTGACGTGAAGTCAGAAGCTTTTGCGCGTATGTTCTATTGTCCTTTCTTCTGTATTGGAAACCCAAAATCGAATTTACCATGGTTAATTAAGTCGTCCATTCTCCTGTATTGGACACTTAATTCGAATTTACCATGGTAAATTTGAATTAAGAGTGTCCAATACAGGAGAATGGACAACATAATTTACCATGGTAAATTCGATTAAGGGTGTCCAATACAGAAGAATGGACAATAGTACATACGCGCAAGAGCTTCTGACTTCACGTCAGTGCTTGAACCAATTTTTTTTTTATTTTTAATGATTTATTAAAAATTTTCTACAAATGCTATCCTCACCAAATTTTCCAAACATTTTCGCGTTGGCATTCTACAACTAATAACCATGTTTGAATTCCATCGGTTCAGTATTTTTCGAGTTAATGAGGAACAAAAAACCACCAAATTTCAGAAAATTTCAGATGGCTATAACTCTAAAACCGTTTGGCCGATTATGCTCATAAACAAACTGAAATGTCGCGTTCTGGTGCACATCCTAACCTGAAAATTTCAAGCCGCTATCTCATTCCGTTCTCAAGTTATCTTGACAACAAAAATATTTTCAAGACGCTTTTATTATTTAATAATTTTTTTAAAATTTTCTAGCCATACGATTCGCACAAAATTTCACAAACGTGCTTAGGTTCATATTCTACAACTACCCACCAAGTGTCAATTTGACTGGATTCATATTGGTTGAAAACAAAATTATTACTCGGAAACCACTGGGTCGATTATGCCCATTAACGAACTTGTCCGTCGTATTGGGATGCGCCACCTACCCTGAAAATTTCAAGTCGCTAGCTCTTTTCGTTCTCAAGTTATCGTTGCAACGGCCGGACGGACGGACAGAATCAGATTTGACCTCGAATTCTTCATTGGGGAGTCGAACTTAATCGTTTGAGACCATTTTTTTCAAAAAATTCGAAAGTTACAGACATTTGGGCAAAACTATAACGCGATGTTCCCCAGAACATACGCGCAAAAATGGGTTCAAGCCCTGTGGACAGGAGCTTTCTGGCGCTCTAGTTCAAACAGACAAATTATATCTCCGAAAGTATTGGTTTCTCAGAGTTGGGAATTATATCAATGTATTCATATGATAGAACTGCATCATAAAGGAAATTCAATTCAAATAATAGTTTATTTATCAAGATTAAATGAGCAATCATGAGAATGAGAACTGCACCACATTTTCAATTTTTTTTTGACTCTTTGCGGTAATCTGGTCAATACAAAACTTCACATGCGTATAAAGGTCATGATTCTACAATTTTTTATTTATTTATTTATTTAAATAGTGACAAGGGTTGAGATTATTGAATCTATAAACCCAACTCAATTAAATTCATATTGAACAACTGAAGGAACTATAAGTACTGTGTAAACAGAAACATGGTAAATAACAAAAATAAAAAAAAGTTAATTTCGACGCCATCCATCCAGCCTGTTCTTAAAAGCGTTAGTAGAAGGAGCCTCCACAATTGCTGTTGCTAGTTGGTTCCATGAACTGAATATTCGGTTAGGGAGAAACATCCGCCGTGGTGTCGATTTGAAGGCTTCCTTAGATAACTTATACCGATGCCCTCGCAAGCTGTTAGTGTTGAGGCAGTACATGTCCTGGATCTCCCTGCCGAAGTGGCCATGAAGGGCTCGGAATATAAATATAAGATCCCCCCTAGTCCGGCGTTCAGCAAAACTTGGTAGACCGAAAATGCGAAGACGTTCCTCGTAGGTTGGACGTACATACGAATATGGGAGACGTGTAATCCAGCGTTGAACGGACTCCAGAAGAATCTCTTCGTACCTGGTTGAAGGCCACCATACTGGTCCAGCATATTCGATAATGGGTCGTATGTACGTTTTATAAAGAAACATCCAGGTTGCTTTATCAGAGTTCTTGAAGGATTTGCTGAGCATATATATTATTTGCTTCGCCTTTCCCGTCGTTGACTCAACATGAGCGGACCAACTGAGATCGGAGGTGACAGTAACTCCAAGGTCGACGTGACGAGTCACAGGCTTTATTTGGTGACCTTCGATGAAATAGGAAACCATCGGGTTGTTTCTGCCCATGTGAAGAACGCAACATTTTTCAATGTTCAGGGGTAGCATCCATTCATGGCACCATCTGGAAAGAGCATCTAAGTCCTCCTGGAGTATGTGAGCGTAGAGAAGTGGTAGATTGTAAAGCTTAGCGTCGTCAGCAAAGGAAGATAACATCGATTTTAGCAGAGGAGGTAAGTCGGAGGTGTACAAAAGAAAGAGAATCGGACCTAAAACTGAGCCCTGCGGGACGCCAGATAGTACAGAGCTCTGAGCAGAAGAGTATGCATTGCCCACTCTGACGCGAAATTTGCGATTGGACAAAAAAGTTTTTATCCAACACAACAGCCTGCCCCTTATTCCCAGGTGCTCCAACTTAGTAAGAAGGCGTTTGTGAGGTACCCGGTCGAATGCCCTGGAAAAGTCTAGGTAGACCGCATCAACTGGAGACCCAGAGTCCAATGATTTAGTCCAATCTGCGATGCACGAAAGGAGATTGGTTGTGGTTGAGCGTTGTGGTAGAAAACCGTGTTGGGAACTCGGAATGATGTCGTTCTCGAGACAAAAGCGCAGCAGGTTGTCACATATGATTCTCTCCAAAATCTTCGAAACAGGCGAAAGCACACTGATGGGTCGATAATTGGACGGATCGAGTTTATCACCCTTCTTGAAGATAGGGGTGATTGAGGCGGAAAGCCAATCAGATGGGATGCAGGAAGAATTGATTGATTTAGAGAATAATATTTGAAGTGGGGTGGTGAAAGCATCAGCACAGTTTTTGAGCAGACGCGTTGTTAGTCCATCATTACCTGGGGCGGTATCCATCTTCAGTTCAGATAGATATTTCTCGACAGTTGGCTCATCGATGGTGATGTTAGAAAGTTGGTTTGTTGTGCGATCAATAATAGGAGTAGGAATCGGACCATCAGGCTCTCCGGAAAACGATGATGAAAAAACTTCCGAAAATACATCGGCGCTTTCCCTCGGACCCCCACACATGGCTCCCAACTGGTTCCTTATTGCAGGAATGCTCACTTTACAGTTCATAGAAGTTCTCACATATTTGTATATTTTCTTTTTGTTTTTTGAAGTTATGAGCTTTTTCTCATAAGAAGTCCTGGCTAGGCCTATAGACTTAACTAGATAATTTGAAAAGGAGCGGTGGTTTTGATAATCTGTTAACGATTTGCTACGAGAGTACTTGCGCCACAATGACTTCTTACGCCTCACCAATTGTTGAATTCGCTCATCGATCCATGGTTTGAGTGCATTAACTTTGGCAGATCGAATCTGCTCGTTAGTGGATACAGCTTCACGAGTTATATCGAGGAAGATAGTCCACATCAAGTCTATGTCAGTTGTGTTCATGATGCCAGCCCAATCGATGGAATTCAAACAGGAAGAAACACCTCCATAGTCAGTGTATCTAAAAACTTTCTTTTCCTTAAATGTGTTGGATGAAAAGTGCATCTGAATCTCTGACGTTAAAACAAGGTGGTCAGATTTGCCGAGAGGAGGAAGATAGTTTATTTCAGAGATGATGTTAGCGTCGGAAACTATGAAGAGATCAAGTAGGGATGGTGTTTGGCCAGTTCTGAATCTTGTGGGCTTTAACACGAGCTGCTGGAAACCAGAGGTATGTACGAAATCGGCATAAGGAAATGATGGGGAGTTCGGTGAGGGTAATGTTGTCAAAGTCCAATCAATATCGGGGCAGTTGAAGTCTCCAGAGACGAATATATTTTTATACCTGATTGAAGCCGAATTCAAGAACTTGATACACTCCAAGTCGGAAGGGCAAGGACGAGGACGATATACACAGCCAATAAGGAGGGATATTCGGGGAGAGGAGATAACCACGAAAAGGTTATCAATACCCGGCCAATCGCTATGAAGGATTTCAAGTTTGAAACCTTCAACGATAACCTCACTTATATAGATGCAGACTCCCCTATGGCCAATAGTTTCGGAGCTGTCATTGCGAAAAAGGGAAAAGCCTGGGATAGAAAAAACAGAATCTGGAATCGATGGCTGCAACCAAGTCTCTGAAATGAAAATAATAAATGGTGAAAGCAATTGGACATTAGCAAGAAGCTCATCGTATTTGGAGGATAATGACTGTATGTTGGTGTATAAAATCGGCCACTTGGTGAGGTTGCTCAGTTTTTTGGCTGAGAAAGTTGAGGTGGAAGTTTCACAATTCTAGGAATGCGGTCAACATATTTAATCGTGATATCTTCCTCTCCAAGTTTTTGACGATCCTTCAATTCCCTTCTCAGGGCCTGAGACCTGAGAATTTGATGTTAAATTTCAGATAGATCGAATGATCGGTTTCGGAAATATTCATAAAAAATATTTTTACTAAAATCGGCCATAACTCCGAAACCCCTTGATGGATTTCGCCCATTAACGAACTTGTCCGAGATATTTACGCTCCAAAACCACCTTGCAATTTTCAATCCGCTAACTCCTTTCGTTCGAGAGTTATCGTGCCTACGGCCGGTCAGCCGGCCGGACAGAATCGATTTCGCACTCGGATTCTTGATCAGTGAGTCGAACCAAATCGTTTGAGACCATTTTCAGCCAAAAATTCCAAAATTACAGACACTTGGGCAAATTGATAAGCACTCTGTTCCGAGGAACTAGAGCGCCAAAAAAACAAGTTTCGTATGACAATTGCCCAAAACAGGTTTAAAGTACTTACAAATAGTAGGTATTCCATAAAACATGTATGAAAGAAGAAAAGTAATAATAAAAAATTACATTGTAATCGATCAAAAATTTCCATATACGTTCATCAAATTTTCTCCTCTCTCGAACTACAGAATTATGCTTTCAATATTTACGTAATATTTTCAAACATTTTCGGGTGAGGTCCCCGTTGCATAGCTAATATACGAGTATTTCAACCCCAATAATTTTGAAGTTACAATATTCCCTTCTGTCAAGTTGACATTATGACAATTCATACATAGAATAATTATATCAATCTGAGAAATACGATTTACATTGAAATTTTGAAAAATCATATCTCCGAAAGTATTAGCTTGTTAGAGTTAAAAATTATATGAATGGATTCTTATGATAAAACTGCTTATTAAAAAATATTTAATTTGGAATTTGTTTTGTGAAAAAAAATTTTTTTTTTGTTACTCCGAAACCATCTGTCCAATTTTGCCCAATAACGAACTTAGCCGAGATATTTATCCCCCAAACCTACTCTGAAAATTTCAACTCTCTAGCTCATTCCGTTCGAGAGTTATCGTGCCTACGGCCGGACCGGCCGGACAGAATGAAATTCGACCACGGATTCTTGATCAGTGAGTCGAACCAAATCGTTTAAGACCATTTTCATCGAAATATTCGAAAATTACAGACATTTGGGCAAATTGATAAGCACTCAGTTCCGAGGAACTAGAGCGCCAAATAATAGGGTTCTCATTTGAAAAACAGAAGTTATGGCCAATTTTCGATCACAGTGTTCGACACAAAATTTGAAACACCCTGTGAGGATATTTCTGAATTTTGAAAGATGCATGACCTTTCCACATTCTTCTGCTTTAATGTTATGAGAACAGCTCACGCTCAGGATGTTGAGAATAAGAAAAATGGACCTAATACTGACTACAAATATTTGACCTTTTTCCAGTTTTTTCTCGATATTTTGAAGATCTATTGGAAAAGTACAATGATTTTAACAGAAATGTATTCAGAATGGAATACTCAAGCATATCAGAGAAGGAAAAATAGAAAAAATTGTTTGGACAAATTTATTTTCGCTCCCTGTATAGCCGGAAGTAATCAGGCTCTAAAAATATTTTAGCTCAGTAGAGAATTCCGAAAATTATCACAATCCAAATTTTGAGATTTCAAATATGTCCAGTTCTCCAGAAACGTCTAATAGGCACTCGAACTTGGGACACCCTGTATAACAAATAAATATAAATTCTTTTCGTACAAGTAAATTGGTTTTCGCATAGGGAAAAAACAATGAAAACCCATGACTCCATCCAATTAGGCGACCAGTAGTTCAATTAAGTAGGTAGTTTAGAAGACAGTGACAAATTTCTTTCCATTGCTATGATTGAAAATGTTTAAAGGCTTATGAGAAAAGAGCTCTGAATGTAAAATTAAACGAACAACATTCGTAGGAGACACTTCAAAACTACTGTAGTGTTGAGAAAATGTCGACTTCAAATCAGAAATAATAAAACAAACTTCTTTGAAGTCATTAACTGAAATTTTTTTTATTATTGAAAAACTAGAAATCGGAGTGCCTTCAACATGTAACACTTGATCGACTTTATAAGTCGTTTTATAAACAGTCACTTTATTCAAAATAAAAGATTGAGAAAATCTTGTTTGTATCAAGTCAGAGTGAGCAAGCATATCAATATTAGGAAACATGTCAAGAATACTAGACTTAACAGAATTGTGATTGAACTCAACTACAATTTCAAATCTATTTTTGGATGAAAGCTGTTCAGCCATTTGGAGTTGGTGTTTTATTGCCAATGTCTTAACAATATTTCTTCTTGAAGCAACTACATTTGCTGACAGTTTGCTTTGTCTATGCTTAGATTCAAATCTAAAAGATGATAAATAATTGACAGGTCCAATTCTTTGTAAAATTTTCGGATAATGAATCAAATGGTGATGTTTGGGCTTGAGATGTTCACCCATGAAAAGTTTCAAATACAACTCATGATGTTGAGTAATAAAGGTTGCTAACAAATTACAATCCGAATCTGATATAGTTTCTGACAAAATAATGGACAACATTTTTCTGAGCAAAATATAAATTGCCCAATATTCATTAGATTCCGGAATATAATGTCCGATCAATAAACCAAGGAATAAAATCAATGTTCTATATTCAGAAGCACTCAACTTTAAATGTTTTTTCCTGATTTGTTCCTTACTGAACAAAGGAGGTATGTTTGAAACATTATCACCGATTTCGCCAGATTGTATTTCAAGATTTAAAGTGTCAACACTGAAAAAATTGTCAACAAATATGAATTGATTTAACAGCAAGGAAATGTCAAAGAGAATCACACCTTCAAAAAGATCATGCATAATGTCTACGATAAAATTTTCAGTAACAGAAAATGTTTTAAGTTCACTCCAAACGCTTGGCAACTTAATCCCAGTTAAAGAAATGTCATTAAGTTCGAAATCTTCTTTGTAGTTTTGTTTTGTTCTTAGGGCAGAATCATCTTCTCTTGTTAATGACTTAATTTGCAATTTGGAACATTTACAGAATCGACAGCAATATGTGGCAGAAAAACTCTCTGTGAATCCTAACATAGTATGTAAACCTAAATTGTCTCCCAAAATGAAAGGCATGCAAAAAAACAGAGTATATTTTTTGTCACCAACACATACTTCAATGCCAAAATTTTCTAGTTTTTTTATTTCCTCAATGAGTTTATTCAAAGCTGCACTCGGTTCGAATAATTTCAGATCACTAGAATGAAAAAGTACACCTATGAATATATTATTTAGAGATGCTTGAAAAACTGGGGGAAGTATGGGAATATAGTAATAAATTGCTCCAAGTTTGTGAATCATTGCATGGGATCCAAGGGGGTTGCCTACTTCATAGTCATCATAATAAAAAACTATGGGCAAAACAAATTCGTTATCACAATTCAAGGAAAAACGTTTAATTTTTTCTTTCCAGAAATCTGTTTGTATGAAATGAGTTTTTCTGCCTGATTGAGAAGAATTTAGTTGTTTCATATAAAGTAATATACTCTCCAAGACATTTGGAAGTTCAAAAAAGTTTTTCAACACATCAATTGGAGGGATTAGCTGGGCATTATGCTTCACAGTTTCTATTCCACGTTCAGTTTCTCTGGCAAATTCGGCAATAATAATTTCTATAGGGCTAATGTAATATTTACATTTTTCTAAATATTTCAAACGTAGATAGTCGGAGTTTACATCATCAAAAATATTAGTTATTGAATCAAACATACAATTCAGAGCTTCAGTGTGATTTGAGGTGAAATTATATTCTCTAGCTAACACTGAAACAGTATTTTTAAGTAGTATGATTGGTTCTTCTATCAAGTCTTTAGTGCTGTTTATGATATCTCGAACATTTTTCCTATTGAAACAAGTATTTCCATATATTTTACAAAAAAAAAAGCACTGACGTGTAGTCAGTACTCTTTGGCGCGCGAGTTCACGGTGGCTAATTTGAATTGAATGATGAGTACTTCAAGCTCAGTAGATAGAGCGAGCCGAAGATCTACCCAAAGGATAGTGGACACCATTCACTATCGGTTCAAAAATTAACAGTGCTGTATCTAAGCTGCCATCAGGATAGATTAACAAAGTTGGAAAAGAACACAAGTGACTCTCCTTAGTCGCACAAGCTCCTAGAAGATTTGGGAGGGTCAGTATAATCCTAATCATGTTAATCGCACGCGCGCCAAAGCAGATTGACTTTTCACACTTTTTCTTTCATTGTTAAGTCAATCTGCTTTTGCGCGCGTGCGATTAACATGATTAGGATTATACTGACCCTCCCAAATCTTCTAGGAGCTTGTGCGACTAAGGAGAGTCACTTGTGTTCTTTTCCAACTTTGTTAATATATCCTGATGGCAGCTTAGATACAGCACTGTTAATTTTTGAACCGACAGTGAATGGTGTCCACTATCCTTTGGGTAGATCTTCGGCTCGCTCTATCTACTGAGCTTGAAGTACTCATCATTCAATTCAAATTAGCCACCGTGAACACGCGCGCCAAAGAGTACTGACTACACGTCAGTGCCTTTTTTTTTCAAGTTCCTTTAACAAATATAGCTATCAATACAGTTTGGCTGTTAGCTTTACCGTAGATCGAAAAAAAATGCGGTTGTGGGACCTCAGTTTGGAACGCAATTGCCTCTTCTCCAAATCCGAACGTATTTTAATATAGATCTACCGAATATAGATATTTATAAATTCGCCTCGGGGCCACCATACAGACATTTCAACTCGGAAACAACGCTTTTTCTCCCAAACTGACTTGTGTCCGTGCACTGAATTGACATGAATATTCTTTTAAAACCTCACAATATCGGCTCATTGCTTCTAACATAACCCAAACAACCCAAAACCATTCACTTTTCATCTGCGCAAGCGCAATATACTCGTGCCTGCAAGTCCTCCCAAAATTACACACCACACAAAAAACTCCGATTCTCCAACACTAGTGGTTCAGGAGATATCGCTTCTTGAATCCACGCATGCGCAGACCCTCACCAGGGGATTCTATAGAGGAATACCATCCGCCACCCCAAAATCCCAATCCTCTCTGACGAAAGCACCAGCAGTTAAATCACTGATGGTCTGCTCATGCGCATAACGAAAAATGCCCGTAAGGGGTAACATCAATTTTGAAATTAGCCCCAGGGCCACGATACGGACACTTTAACTCGGAAACAACGCTACATCCCCCAATCTGACTTGTCCTTGCACTGAATTGCCATGAATATTCTTTTAAAACCTCACAATATCGGGTCAGCACTCCCAACATAACCCATACAACCCAAAAACAGTCACTTCTCTTCTGCGCATGCGCAATCTACTTGCGGCTGAAAGTCCTCCGAAAATCACACACCATACAGAAAACACCGATTCTCCAACACTAGTGGTTCAGGAGATATCACCTCTTGAATCCACGCATGCGCAGACCCTCACCAGGGGATTCTGTAGAGGAATAGCATCCGCCACCCCAAAACCCCAATCCTCTCTGACGAAAACTTCAGCAGTTAAATCACTGATGGTCTGCTCATGCGCATAACGAAAAATGCCCGTAAGGGGTAACATCAATTTCAAAATTGGCCCCAGGGCCACGGTATGCACACTTCAACTCGGAAACAACGGTATTTCCCCCAAACTGACTAGTGTCCGAGCACTGAATTGCTATGAATATTCTTTTAAAACCTCACAATATCGACTCAGCACTCCCAACATAACCCATCCAACCCAAAAACAGTCACTTCTCTTCTGCGCATGCGCAATCTACTCGCGGCTAAAAGTCCTTTCAAAATAATACACCTTACAAAAAACTCCGATTCTCCAACACTAGTGGTTCGGAAGATATCGCATATTTAATCTACGCATGCGCAGACCCTCATCAGGGATCTGGATTCTATGGAGGAATAGCATCCGCCACCCCAAAACCCCAATCCTCTCTGACGAAAACTACAGCAGTTAAATGACTTCTCATCTGCGCATGCGCACAACGAAAAATGTCCGGAAAGGGCAGCATGAACCTCAAAAAAATAGGTTTCGGCATTTTAGCAAAGTATTTCGCAAAATAGTAGTAATTTTTTTATTTTTTTTATGTCACGTGATCTTCACGAAATTTTGCAAAAGTGTTTGCATTGGTCTTTTGCATCTAACTACTGAGTTTCAATTCAATCAGATCAGTATTTTTCGAGTTATCCTGAAAACAAAATTTCAAAATTTTTGAAATTTTTTTTTGCTACTTTAGGGCCGTCCGATCAAAACAAAACTTCGCAGGCATATAAAGGTCATGATTATACAATTTGCTGCCAAATTTCAGAAAGATCGAGTGATTGGTTCCGGAAATATTCATTAAAAACGTTTTGACTAAAAACGGCCTTAACTCTGAAACCGCTCGGTGGATTTCGCCCGTTAACGAACTTGTCCGAGATATTTACGCTACAAAACTACCCTGCAAATTTCAACGCTCTAAGTCTTTCCGTTCGAGAGTTATCGTGCTAACGGCCGGCCGGCCGGACCGGACGGACAGAATTGAATTTGACCTCGAATTCTTCATCAGGAAGTCGAACCTAATCGTTAGAGACCATTTTCGAAAAAAAAATTCGAAAAATACAGACATTGTGACGAAATGATAGCACGCTGTTCCTTGCGGAACACGCGCGCAATAAGGAATTGAGGAGACATACAGCAAGGGACAAAAAATGTCCTATGTATGCTAGAAAGGTGCAACAGACCTAGGCGGTAATAAATTATGGTAATCAATGCCAGTAAAACTAATCCAGATCAACCTGGACAGAAGCCGAGGGGCAACTCTGGCATTACAGAGGATAATGTCAATGAGACAAATAGATATAGCTATGGTACAGGAACCATACTATAAGTTTATTCCGAACAGGGAATATACCGTTCACAGGCCGAACGGAGCACATAAGGTGCAGATTTGGGTAAATAATAGCCTGCAGAATATTCGAACTCCAAATTTGTTAACGAATGCGAACTATCTGACTATTGAGCTGTCACTGGTTACAACGGCTAATAAGAGAGAAATAACTCTTATAACCTCTATTTAAGACGAGCCTTGGAGGACACGAGAATAAACGATTGTCTGAATTCTCGATTGCCATAGGGATGCATGGTAGGAAGCACCTAATTGCTGGTGACCTGAACGTCCACCACACAGCGTGGGGTGGAAATAAAATAGACAAAAGGGGCAAAAGTCTACTAGATTGGACAATGTCTAATTGATAGTGCGATTGGCTCAGTGGTAGAGTAATTGACTTGGGAGCGGAAGCCCCAAGTTCAATTCCGAGGCTAGGAAAGAAATTTTCTAGTCACGGTAATCGCCACCATTCGCTGTTGGGTCAAAAATTAACAGTGCTGTGCCTAAGGTGGCGTAAGGACACAGTAACAAAGCCTACACAGAACACAACTGGTTCTCCTAACTCAGGGCAAGCTCTTAGAGCTTATGAGGGGTCTCCTTGGTGAAGACCCAGGAGGATCAGTATAATAATAATAATAATAATAATAATAATAATAATAATAATAATAATAATAATAATAATAATAATAATAATAATAATAATAATAATATGTTATCGAAAATGACGATACACAAGAGGCTACCTTTTCAGGTTCCTTAGGGGAGAGCTATATAGACTTGACCCTAGCAAAAGGCATAGAGATCGATAACTGGACGGTATTAGAGGAGGAATCCTTAAGCTTGCATAGATATATCACCTATGAAATAAGGGTAGATAGGAAAACTGCGAAGCAGAAAAAAGTCTATAACTTTGTGCACACTAATTGGCCAACTTTTAGGTTCAGCCTGAAAGAATTAGTTGACAAAAAAAGCTGGGAAATACAAGATCATAAAGATCTGAACGAAAAGGCAGAGAAACTACAAGAAATTTGTAGTAAGATCTGCAAAAGACACATAACACAAGTCACCATTCAGAGTGAGTTTACTCAAGAGTGGTGGACTGATGACTTGAACGAAATGAGACAAAAATCTCGGAAATTGAGAAGAGAAGCTCAACAAGATCGCAGTCTAACAGATAGGACAGACGGCGATAAGTGGAAGAGTTATATGGATTCAAGGAATCAGTATAAGAAAGCCATAAAAGAGGCAAAACTCCAAGGTCTGCAGAAATGCATAAAAAACATTTCTGAAAACGACCCTTGGGATAAACTGTGGAAGTTTTTCCGAACAAGGGACAAAGTTGCCGATCAAAATATTTTGAGAGAAGACGGCACCTACACAAAGGACGATGTCGAGAAAAATGAGTCTTTGTTGAACAAATATTTCCCAACTGACGATGAATCACAGGATTCACCAGAAATGGGCATAATCAGGCAAAAAGATCGCTCCTATAGTGTAGCAGACGAGCCAAGAATAAATAGAAACGAAATCAGGTTGACAATTAGTCACCTGAAGAACGGAAAAAGCACGAGCGATGACCGCATTCCCAATGAGGCAATACGGCATATAGTCGAGGAAATAGGGGATATACTGGAAACAGTCTATAACGCTAGTTTTAGTCTGAGTCTGAGTATCGGGGTGTAAAGTTAACGCCTCCTCGTGGTGCACCCTGGGTAACGCTAAAGAGTTAACAAATCCGGTAGTCAGTCAATCTTAGAATCTCCTGACTTAAGCCCATGATCACAAATGAATGCAAAAAAGACTCAAAACAATGGACCTTCTCAGGACCTTTCGACAAAGAATCTAGGATCATGTCTCAAGATCTGCCAACTCAATATAGAGGCTATTAGCTGGGCCAAATGTCAAGTCCTGCATAAAATATTGATTGATAACGACATTGCCGTTGTAGCCATTCAGGAAACTCACGCTGAGACTGAAGAACAGTTAAAAAAGAGAGGAAAGATACCAGGATATGATCTGGTAGGAGCCACTTATCACCGTACTTACGGTGTCGCTACATATGTCCGCTCAACTCTGGAAAATACACACTTGGTTAGGACATCTAACTTCAACAACACTCATGAAGTGGTCATCAAGGTGGGAGAAACAACCATCAGTAATATATACAAACCCCCGCCACCGTTTGGTCAACTGACACACTGCCCCTCCTGTTTATGTTGGAGACTTTACCAGCCACCATACACAGTGGAAATATAGGACCAACGATAACAATGGTGAACAGTGTTGCCAGATGGTCGAAGCCATTTATCTGTAGGTGATTAGCAGAAATCTGTATGATCATAGAAACTTTGTTTTTTTGTAGATTTGACATCTTATCTGTGATTTAATTTATCAAGTCTTTCAAGTGCTTAGGAAATGTTTAGTTTTATTTCAATTTTCATGACATCTTCAACATTTTTTTATATTCCTATAAATACAATGCCAATAGCCAAGAGGCATATGGCTGAGTGTAGAATCGAATGAAATACATATTTGTAATTATTGGAGATCATGATTATTAAATAATATTTTTCTCTCATGCGCATGAAAATTGTCTTCACTTTTTTATGTAAAACAAGGATTATGTGGTCAGGATCAGAAACAAAATTCATTTACTTAGGATAAAATAATTATACAATCCTTTGAAATCGTCGGCAAAGTCGGATTTAAACTAATCTCGATCAACTAGTGCAATGTGTGCGAAATATCTACCTAAATCTCGGGATTCCCCGACCTATTCTGGGGCCCTATTCTGAGGTCGACATTGCGAACGATTATCATTCGTTTTCGTAATCATCACGAACGTTCACTCGTTTTGCTATTCTCAACTGACAGATGATATGATTTGGTGACACGAGCGCTCGAAATTATAAACGAGTGCTATTTAGCACTCGTTTTCGGAATAATTCCACTCGCGCACTCGCATTCAGTTGATTATGCAAGCCTCTACACATTTTGCAACCTCAAATCTGTTGTTGTTGGTAAATGAGTTGGTATTTTTACGGTGCAATATTATCATATTGCAAATTGTCGATGTTTTAAATAAACCAGAAATATTGAATAGATTTGTTAGATTCCCACAAACATTGGCGGAATTGAATAGTAGGTAAAGGCAAAGGTAGGTATTGATATTTTAGAATATTGCAAAATTATTTAAGTTTATTAATATTTTTATATTCAAGGAAAATTCGACTTCCCTGGTGTAATAGGTTGCATAGGTTGCACACAATGCAATATTTCCACCTAAAATTGAAGATTCAAATTACCCAAAACACACTTATGTTAATCGAAAAGGATATACCTGGTAGGTTGCTGTAGTTCTGCATTGAACGAAACGATGGCGAAATAGATGACAATGAAAACGAAGTGGACATGGGTAAAATCATCCAACATTTTCGTTAGTTAATTAATCAATTAGTTCATTCCAGAAATGTAACCGGAAGGTAGAGGAATTGATGAAGCAGTGGCTGGGGGGCAACAAAATCCAGAGCTGATTTCAGAAAGAATTCAGAGGAATACAATTATACGTTTAACTTTTCGTTGAATTGTAAAAGATACACTGTGAATAAATAGATATAGATTTCTCTTCCAAAAAAATGTATTTAATCCTAAAAAATAAATCACAACCATAAACAAAACATCATTCAACAATGCCTTAGTAGAATACAACTTAAAAAAAAAGTATTCAATATGAAGTTCTGAATAATCTCACAACATCTAACAACAAAAAAAATATTTCACTGTGTCTACGTAGAATAAAGGGATCAGAAATAAAAGTATTCAATAACCAATACTAGAGAATATATCACAGTAAACAAAAAATAATGTCAATATAACAAATATCCAGTTTGGAATAGAAAAATTAACGAAAAACAGCTGTAGCTTCAGTGAAATAATTAATCATATTATTAATTACAATTGTTTATTTGGCAAGTGATGCAGAAAATCCATAAATTACATACATACATTATAATTTTTCCCCCAAGAATTGGTAAAATAAATCCAATATTTTCATTATTTAACTAATCAGTTAATTCACTGGAATGTGAAGGAAATGATCAGGAAGTGGCTAGTAGGCAACAAAAACCAGAGCTGATTTCATGAAGAATTCAGAGGAATATAATTATATGTTTAGCTTTTCGTATAATTGTAAAAGACACGCTATAAATAAATAGATATTGATTTCTATTTGAAAAAAATGTATTTCATTCTAAAAAAATATATCACAACAATAAACCGAAAATGATTCGACAATTTCAGTGGAATAAAACTTTCAGAAAAAAAAAGTATTCGATATACAATCTCGCTAGATTTTGTTCTTGACCCAAGACCTGTCTGAAGAGGTGAAATAACCCTTAATCCTTGTAAAATCTTTCAATATTATATCGAAGCAAACAGAAATAACCAAATAAATCACTCAAGTTCAACAAACAATAAAATATCGTTTTGATTTATGAAGAAGCGCGCCAATAACATATACATAACACATTCAAATCTCAAATGTTACTATGTTGCCAAGTCTTCAGACGACACGAATTCGTTTCAGTCATCGGTCATTGCGAAGGGCACATGAGAATAGCAATATAAACTATCGTTCGCAATTACCACCGTTCGTTTTCGTTACGAGTGGTCGAAAACGAGTGAAGTTCAGAATAGAGCCACTGAACTCTCTGTTATCCACCAAAACCAAAACGCCAAGATATCGATATTCTTTATTTTTTTACCGTGTTCAATTTTAAAATTCATAATTTATTAAACCAAATCAACTTAAAGCATAAAATGATATTTCTTATCAATATGAGAGAATTCTGTATAAAAATCTGTATTCGGAGGCTATCTGTATCATACATCGAAAATCTGTATAAATACGGAGAAATCTGTATATCTGGCAACACTGATGGTGAAACACTGATGAACTGGGCTGACGAGAACAACATATACTTAGTATTTGACGCTAAGGAGAGAGAGGTTCGTTTAAATCAGCAGCTTGGAACCAAGAATACAATCCTGACTTATGCTTTGTAAGTAAAGATGATAATAACATACCATTGCAAGGTTCTCGCAGAATCCTAACAGACTTTCCACATAACCAACACCGACCAGCTCTTATTGAAATAGGAATAAAAATCCCTCTGATCAAGTCCTTTCCCCGCCCGAGGTGGAACTTTAAAAAGGCTGACTGGAGGTGTTTCTCCAATCACCTTGATAAGTGCCTAGGTTGGGTAACACCCACGATTGAAAACTATTCAAGGTTCACAAAAGCTGTGATTGCTAGTGCAAAAAAGACCATACCAAGAGGCTTCCGAGAGGAGTACATACCGGGATGGAATGATAATTGTGAGGAACTATACCAACAATTCCTTAATGGCAGAGACAGAGAAATAGCCGACGACCTGCTACGAAGATTAGATCTAGCGCGACGTGAAAAATGGACAGAAACGGTAGCGAATCTGGATTTCACAAGATCCGGCAGAGAGGCCTGGTCGCTCCTAAAGAAATTGGGTGCAAGCCCTAAAACTGCAGGAGGAGATGTGGCAATACACCCAGATAAGATCGCAAATCACGTTGTGTCCACATCAAGAACTACACGGGATAAAGCACATACAAACAATGTCAAACACGAACTCAGAGCATTAAACAGATCTTCCCAGGATCAGACTTTATTTTCTCTTCCCTTCAGAGACGACGAGATAGCAGAAGCACTTGAAGATGTAAAACCGGGCAAGGCGCCAGGGCCTGATGGGATTCATCCCGAATTCCTCCTTAACTCTGGTAAATACACCAAAAAATGGCTAGCCAAGCTCTTCACAGATATCGCGCAGAAAGGAAGACTCCCGAGTGATATGAAAAAGTCTAACCTCATTGCTATTTTAAAACCAGGGAAACCAAGCAACGATCCGAAGAGCTACCGCCCAATTGCCCTCCTAAGCTCAATATATAAACTACTGGAAAGGCTTTTATACAACAGGATCGGACCTGTAACACTCGAGAGAATACCAATCGAACAAGCTGGCTTTCGCCCAGGAAGAAGCTGTATAGACCAGATAATGTCACTGACGACCTGTATAGAAGCAGGCTTCCAAAAGATACTTAAAACAGCAACCGCATTTATAGACCTATCGGCGGCTTATGACACGGTCTGGAGACAAGGCCTGCTTTATAAACTTATTCAAGTAATCCCATGCAGAAACACTATCCAACTCATCGATGATATGCTTGCTGGTAGATCCTTTAGAGTCATCCTGGGTAATAAGATAAGCTCCTCAAAACAGCTAAACGATGGACTACCTCAGGGGTCTGTTCTTGCTCCAATATTGTTCAGCCTTTATATCTGCGATATGCCCCCAACCACATGCCGGAGTTTGGATTTGCGGACGACTGGGCACTGACGGTGGGACGTCGTACTTTTGAGGAAACGGAAACCATTTTAACAACCGATTTAGCCATAGTGGGAGCATATTTTCGGAGGTGGAGACTGAAACCAAATCCAACTAAATCTGAAACGGCCTGCTTCCACCTGTGCAATAAAGAGGCGAATAGACAACTCCGGGTCTACTTTGACGACAAATTGCTACTCCACAACCAACACCCAAAATACCTTGGGGTCACAATGGACCGTACACTGTCATTCAGACGACATCTAGAAAACACTTCCGCAAAAGTAAGAACTAGAAATAATATTATCCATAAACTGTGCGGAACGACGTGGGGCTCTACGGCTGATACTCTACGCACTTCAGCACTTGGCCTGGTCTACTCCGCCGCGGAATATGCTGCCCCAGTGTGGCTCAATAGCGCGCATACTCATAAGCTAGATGCACAGTTGAACAATACCATGAGAATAATTAGCGGTACTCTACGATCGACCCCTACAGATTGGCTACCCACACTGAGCCACATTCCTCCTCCGGACCTGCGACGAAAAGCAGCTCTTCTTCGGGAGTGTAAATGCATCCAAATCAACCCCCAACTCCCCGTACATCCGGACGGAGACATAGTGGACAGAAATAGACTCCGATCCAGAAAACCACCAATGAAAACTGCTGCAGATTTGTCCCATTTCAACTTGATTAACTTATGGGAACGAAACTGGATCCAGAGCTGCCCACAACATTGCCAAAACCTGCCCTGCATAAGAAGTGAACCTCCCGCCTTTGACCAACCTCGGAGAATATGGACGACCCTAAATAGAATACGCACCAACCATGGCAGATGCGCGGACTCGCTACATAAGTGGGGCAAAGCCCCATCTCCAAACTGCGACTGTGGCACAGTGAAACAAACACTTCGTCACATCGTTAGTGAATGTCCCAAAAGAGCATATGGTGGACCCTTTGATGATTTCCTGAAGGCAACGAATAGTGCAATTGAATATATCAACAATCTTGATGTTTGCTTGTAAATTAATTGTAGTATTATTATGGTTATTATTGTTTGTATTATTGTTTTATTGTTCTTATTATCATTATTTTACTATGTAAATTTCAACATGTGCCATACCATACGATAAATAAATAAATGATCTGAGTATCTTTCCCAAGATCTGGAAAAGGGCCAAGGTAGTTTGGATCCCTAAAACAGATGGTACACTTAGGCCAATAAGTCTATTACCTACCCTAGGGAAAGTATTAGACGGAATAATGAGTCGCCGACTCCAACATTGGTTGGAGAAAACTGAAGGGCTGGACGACAGACAGTATGGGTTCCGAGAAGGAATATCAACTGTCGTTGCGATAGACACATTAAATAGAACAATTAAACATGATACCGATAATGACAAACATCAGTTGGTGGTCACACTAGATTTGAAGAACGCCTTCAATTGTGCTTGGCCCCCATATATAAGCTGAGAAATGGAACTCGGCAGAGTTCCAAAACAATTACACAAGCTCTGCGAAAACTTTTTAGCTGAAAGAGTAATAAGCAGTGGCCCACTGGAGAGAGACGCTCAAAAAGGGACTCCACAGGGATCCCGACTAGGACCAATACTATGGTTAACGGTCATGCAAGGATGGTTCAGAACCATGGATCTTGTAAATGGGAAATGGAAAGATGAGGAATCTCATCGAAGAGACATTCTCAGAGAGAGCGTAGAAGAAGTAGCTGTGGTGCAGGCGTATGCCGATGACCAAGTCATTTTGATAAAGGGGAACTCGGTTGAAGAAATCGAGAGAAAATGGACCTACATCTGGCTGGGATGTAAAGAGTGGGAAAAAACTAGCGGTCTCTTTTACAATAAAAAGAAGATAAAAGCTATGTTTATAAAAAGATAAATGAGATAAGACCACCCCGCATAAGAGCAGAAGGAGAGGTAATAGATCTAAAAGAGCACATAAAATACTTGGGCATAACAATAGATAAAAGACTTTCATTTGTAGAGCATACAAAGGAAGTACGAAAGCGTTCGAGCAAAACCACCAATAAACTGATTGGAATGGTGAGCCGAACATATGGCCACAACAAAGAAATGTTTAAAAACATTTCAGAAAGGGTAATGAGACCAGCTGTATGGTATGCCTCAGAAATATGGGGTGCCAATGCAGATAATAAGTTGGTAAATAGGCACATAGATGCTACTCAAAGACCTTTGTTACTATTGATGAACAGGTCATATGTAACAGTGTCAACAAGGGCACTAGAGGTTCTAGCAGGCACACCTCCATGGGTAGTGGTTGCTAGACAGAGACATCAACATCAAGACTGGAAGAACAATAGAGCAGATATAGTAGAGTTCACAAGGCATGAAAAGAGCTCTAAAACAGATTTTCGTGGGACCTTCATTGCTAAAATGTATAGACCACTGGGTATCATTCTCCATACCCTTACAATGTAAATTCAACTGGTCGTCAAAAAATCGTCGGGTGCAGGAAGGAGTGGGGGGAATTTTTCCAAAAATTGACAAAATTATTTTTTCTGTTCATGGTCATCTATATACGGTGAACATCACTCACACAAACTTCTGTTGAAATATACGATTCAGAAATATTTTTTATTAATTGTCAAAAAAGACGGATACAATGCTCTTAAATGGAATTCCTTAAGATATAAACGCTTGCCCTGAACACCCATATTAACTATTATGTTCCACTCGGTTTTACTCGAGATCTGTTAGGATTATCGAAAAAATGCTTTATATGAAAGGTCTGCTCCGAAAACCAACGATTCAGATGCTTCTTTCAAAATAACAATAGGTAGAATAGTTTCCTCACAAAATAAGAAATTGTGTTATTAACTCCCATTAACCGAAACCGAACCTGGAGACGCTAGTAAGGCGCAATTTGTAGCGTTAGTCCATGTTAGTGGCGACCTTATGGATTTGAGCTTTGATCTATGCACATAAGGTTCGTTATATCTATCCGACCAACTTTATAGTACTATTCCTGCGTGCCTTCAGAACGCATTTTGAAGATATTGTTTAAATTCCTAATTTTTTATATATATGAGAATTTTACATATAATTCATATATATTTGATTTAATTTTGTTAATTCGTTAATGAATATGCAAATATGCGAGTTCAAACTTATATTCATTACTTCATAAATCAATTTTGTTACGTAATATTACCACATTTTTGAAATCATCGTTCATTCTCATTAGTAGTAACAAGATTTCCTGTATCCTAGACCAAAAATCTGGAAAAGAATTAAGAAGGTATATAGTTGGTATCTATGATATTTAGGGTCTAAAAATTTCTTACATGTCATGATTCATCTAATTCAACTATCACTATCAGATGAAGAATCATCATTTTGAAGATATTGTTGAAATTCCTAATTTTTTATGTATATGAGAATTTTACAGATAATTCATATATATTTGATTTAATTTTGTTAATTCGTTAATAAATATGCAAATATGCGAGTTCAAACTTATATTCATTATACTTCATAAATCAATTTTGTGACGTAATATTAACACATTTTTGAAATCATCGTTCATTCTCATTAGTAGTAACAAGATTTCCTGAATCCTAGACCAAAAATCTAGAAAATAATTATGAAGGTATATAGTTGGAATCTATGATATTTAGGGCCTAAAAATTTCTTACATGTCATGATTCATCTAATTCAACTATCACTATCACATGAAGAATCATCAAGGGAAGGAAGATTTGAAAAATTTGAAGTACTCGTATTTGCACATGTTTTTTGGGCCTTACATTTGCAGGAGCCAATACACGGAATTTGTTTTCTTTTACAGGAACACATTGATCCTGTGCAATCTGAAATGAGAATTTCCATTTCATAAAGAATATTTACGGATCTGATATTCGAAATAATATTTACCTTTCCTACAACTGCAGTTGCTAAGGATATATGTTTCCTTAGGTAGGATTGGCATCGTCGTTAATTTTGGCAGAAGTTTTCCATTTTCTACATACCACCCACTAAATATAGGATCCGGTAAAGATGGTCATGGTACATTACTATTGATCCAAATTTTTGTTTGGTAATGGACTCGAAGGCTGTGTTGTCTCAAACTATCCAATGTTGGAGGTAATTTACTTATGGATCTTGAAGAAGCTATAATATTCCCCTGAGCCTGTTGATACATTTCACATTTTCGTTTGTCGTATACAGACAGATTACAAATTCAACAATATCATTGAATACTTTCAAACATGACACCGGAAGTACATGATGAATTCAAAAATAGGAATTTTGTCATTAAATGTTTGATTGGGAATTTTAACCAACTTTCTGTAGATCAGGCGCTAGAGCATATCAACAAAAATTCCAAAGCTGCAGGAGGAACAGTGGGATAAACTGAAAATAGTACTATAGAATGGATGAATGGTTCTTGAGTTACAACATTATTGGTATGAAGTTAGTCACATTACGCTCTTCTTTGCATTTTCATTCGGTCAAAATGTCGAAGAAGGTAAATAAATAATGAAAATTGATGAAGATTCTGAGCAGATACTGCAGAGTGAACTTTCAAGATTTTGAGAATTTGAGAGAATAAGTATTCAATGATATTGTTGAATTTGAAATCCATCTGTATACGACAAACGAAAATGTGAAATGTATCAACAGGCGCAGGGGAATATTATAGCTTCTTCAAGATCCATAAGTAAAGTACCTCCAACATTGGATAGTTTGAGGCAACACAGCATTCGAGACCATTACCAAACAAAAATTTGGATCAATAGTAATGTACCATGACCATCTTTACCGGATCCTATATTTAGTGGGTGGTATGTAGAAAATGGAAAACTTCTGCCAAAATTAACGACGATGCCAATCCTACCTAAGGAAACATCTATCCTTAGCAACTGCAGTTGTAGGAAAGGTAAATATTATTTCGAATATCAGATCCGTAAATATTCTTTATGAAATGAAAATTCTCATTTCAGATTGCACAGGATCAATGTGTTCCTGTAAAAGAAGACAAATTCCGTGTATTGGCTCCTGCAAATGTATGGCCCAAAAACATGTGCAAATACGAGTACTTCAAATTTTTCAAATCTTCCTTCCCTTGATGATTCTTCATGTGATAGTGATAGTTGAATTAGATGAATCATGACATGTAAGAAATTTTTAGGCCCTAAATATCATAGATACCAACTATATACCTTCATAATTCTTTTCTAGATTTTGGGTCTAGGATTCAGGAAATCTTGTTACTACTAATGAGAATGAACGATGATTTCAAAAATGTGTTAATATTACGTCACAAAATTGATTTATGAAGTAATGAATATAAGTTTGAACTCGCATATTTGCATATTTATTAACGAATTAACAAAATTAAATCAAATATATATGAATTATATGTAAAATTCTCATATATATAAAAAATTAGGAATTTAAACAATATCTTCAAAATGCGTTCTGAAGGCACGCAGGAATAGTACTGTAAAGTTGGTCGGATAGATATAACGAACCTTATGTGCATAGATCAAAGCTCAAATCCATAAGGTCGCCACTAACATGGACTAACGCTACAAATTGCGCCTTACTAGCGTCTCCAGGTTCGGTTTCGGTTAATGGGAGTTAATAACACAATTTCTTATTTTGTGAGGAAACTGTTCTACCTATTGTAATTTTGAATGAAGCATCTGAATCGTTGATTTTCGGAGCAGACCTTTCATATAAAGCATTTTTTCGATAGTCCTAACAGATCTCGAGTAAAACCGAGTGGAACATAATAGTTAATATGGGTGTTCAGGGCAAGCGTTTATATCTTAAGGAATTCCATTTAAGAGCATTGTATCCGACTTTTTTGACAATTAATAAAAAATATTTCTGAATCGTATATTTCAACAGAAGTTTGTGTGAGTGATGTTCACCGTATATAGATGACCATGAACAGAAAAAATTTTTTTGTCAATTTTTGGAAAAATTCCCCCCACCCCTTCCTGCACACGACGATTTTTTGACGACCAGTTGAATTTACATTGTAAGGGTATGGAGAATGATACCCAGTGGTCTATACATTTTAGCAATGAAGGTCCCACGGGGTGACACGATAGAGCCCGGTTTGAACTCCACTAATACTGTTCGGTCCAGAGCTCGGACGAGAGACAGGACACATCCGTCAGAAGGATTCGAAGGTACAGACAGGAGTGGAGACTCCGGTCTATATATGACTAAGAAAGGAAGGAAAAAGGCCAATGACCTGGAGGTTATGAAAAGCTGGCAACTCCTATGGGATAAAAATGACAAAGGTAGAGTACTCTACCAGATATGTAAACAAGTAGGAACCGATATGGTGAAACTTACATTCAAAGCCACCCAGCTTGTGACTGGTCATGGAAACTTTGAAATTTATAAAAAACGTTTCAACTTACGTGAAACAAATGGAAAATGCAGCTGTGATGAAGGTTCAGACGAAGATTCTGAACACATAGGGTCATACTGCTCTCTGGCCGAGAGAATTATTATCAGAACTCGGATAACAGAGGAATATGGGAACCTTAGCCTAGAGCTAAGGAGAAACGGTAAATCCAATGAGACGGATACCGAAAAAGTAATTAAATGGGCCAAAATAGCCATTAAAGAGGACGATATGGGTAAGTAACCCAAGAAGGAGAGTACTCTTGAGTATTCTCGAACAGACTAGAAAACGAGAAACACGATTTCTCAACAAAAAGGAAAGAGGGCAACTGCAAACCGCAAATTTGCCAAGCCTTGACTAATAATTGTCTGATTCTTGTTGGTGACTGATGCTCTCAGATGCCCCTCCTTTGAGGTTAAACTGGGATTTCAGGATATTATACAGCACACATATGATCATGTATACTTAACTGATATGTGCACACCATCTTTGTTGCAATATTTACCTTTTGCAAGTTGATACTTACCATCTTGAGATTCTTTATCATATAGCGTAGTAACATCACTGCATATTTGGAAAATGTACCTGATAACCATTTTGATTGTGTCAGTTAATTAACACCTTGTAACCGCAACAATGTGGATTTATATTTTGACAATAAAAGCCTATAATAGCTGTTGCGGTAACTCTGAATTTGGAGAGAGTAATGGACTGTATATATATGCAAATGAATTAATGAAATTGGTGATCAAAATATGAAAGGAAAAAAAAACAAGATGCACTAGAAAAATCACCAGGAGGCCTAGTTCCACACACCTGAGAGCTCTCGTGTAGGTGGGAGTCTTCCTGCAGCGGAATCTTCTTTCTTCTATTATCAGAAGTCTTTTCTTCGTCAAAATAAGACGAGATGAAAATCGGCGTTTTCAAAATAACTCAAGATTAATAAGCGGAAGTAGCGTTTTTTTGCGTGTTCACAATATTCCACAAATTTTTCAACTGACTGAGAGTCACACTCACAATGTGTTCACTTGACTTCTTGACTATGCCTTGTAACTGGCGATCTTCGGAGTAGTCTAGTGCACATGACATGAGAACTTGAAAATTATTTAAAATTAAAATATATATAACGTTACGGCAACATTTCCTGCCCCCCAAAAATGCCAAAGCATTTTTCATAAAAAAATTTTACAAAAAACAAAAACAAAAAAAAACTATGAAATTGTGCAAACTATAATGCAGAAGAATATTTCTGTATTTTAACTCCTATTTATATATAATTTTATAATCAATATAAAGGGAGAGAAAAAAAAAATAATAAGAGAGCTAGGGTTCATCGCACACTGGCAAGGGATACAATTTAACCAAGGGGCGAGTAAGGACCCCGTCGCGTGTTTTAACTTGAGCAACCCGGGAAATACCGTCACTACCCTGAAATAGAGCCGTTATACGACGCCATTGATTAGGGGGGCGTTATCCGCCTTAATTAGAACTAGCTGCCCTATGACTGCAGGAGTAGAGTTATCGCACCAATTGACCCGCTGTTGCAATGTATGAAGGTACTCGTTCCTCCATCGGAACCAAAAATGTTGATGAAGGTTTTGTAAAAGCTGCCAGCGCGATAACCGATTCAGTGGTTGATCAGTCATATCTGGTATAGGTATCGCAGTTAGCGGTTCCAGCGTCAAGAAATGACCGGGAGTAAGACAATTCAAATCGTCGGGATCTGAACTTAGGGCGCATAAAGGCCTTGAATTCAGGACGGATTCAATCAAAGTAAGCAGCGTATAGAATTCCTCATACGTAAGAATCTGCTCACCGATCACCCTGAAAAAATATGTTTTAACCGATTTCACCGCAGCCTCGAATAAACCTCCGAAATGACTCCCGGACAGTGGGTTGAAATGGAATTTTATAACTTCTGTCTCAGCAGCAGTTTTCATCAAAGTTATCAATTCGCGATTGGCTCCAACAAAATTAGTGCCATTATCACAATATAAATCTGTACAGCGTCCTCTTCGAGCGATAAATCTCTGAAGAGCGGCTAAAAAGGATTCAGAGGACAGATCGTTCGCCAATTCCAAATGAATGGCTTTCGTTGAATGACAAACAAAAAGGCAAATGTATGATGCATCAATGAACAATGCCGGCAAGTGGATTTGGACTTACAAGAACGAATATCATGCAGACTAGATAAACAATTGAAACATAAATCAAGTTTTTTAGTGAGATTGTAGCGTTCAAACGGTTTCATATTGAGAAACGAAGGACACTTGAAGATAGAGTGGCTGGCTTGACAAATAACGCATTCAGAATGGGAATTCCTCGATGAACCGGCTGCGTTTTCAACGAAAAAAATTTTCATTTTATTTGTCTTGAAGGGTTTTTTATCGACATTGCTAGACTGAACATCGCTAACTGATGGCTTCATATCCCAAATCATCTCGGAAGCTATACATTCGCGTTCTAAAAATGAAGTGAGATCACTATACTTAGGAACATCTGATGAACCGTAAGCATGTTCGAATCGAGAAATTATTTCGTCGTCTAAACGATCATACAACATCATCAATAATATAAAGTCCCATTCCTTCGTTGGAAAATTTAAGTTCTTCAAGGCACGTAAATTTTCCTGAAAAGTATCCAATAAATTCCTCAAAGCATTCGGAACCCGAGACTTAACCTTTCCGGTACCCTCAATGCGACGCCAATGACATTTTGCAAGCCAACGCTTATTGTGATAACGTTGAAGTAAGGCATCATAAGCGGATTGATAATTTCTACCACTAAATTCATAATGTTGAACTAACTTAAGCGGTTGTCCTTCAAGGGCTGTAACTAAGTAATTATATTTTTCATCATTGCTCAATGAATCATTGCTATGCACCAGTGAATTAAACAATCCAATGAATGTTGAAAATCGGGTTACATCGCCAGAGAATCGCTTCAATTCCAATTTCGGTAGTTTAATATTCGTAATAGTTTTCGGTTTGAGATTCAAATTCCCAACACTTTTCGAATTATCAGCCGTCAAAACATCATAAATAGATTTGATTTCATAAAAACAAGCGAAGAATTGTTCTCGAATGGCTTCCTCCCCATTCAAATCAGTATTTTCCTCCTGAAGCAAAGTGTCGATAACTATTTTGTGTTCTAAAAGAAATTCATTTCGTATTCTGTCAAGGTCGGAAAACCTAGCCTTGAACAAATTCAAAAGAGTGTCATCCAATCTTGTCTTTTCTGCGAAATTTAAAAGTGCCTGAATCTCACCGATTGCCGTAGCACGATATGCCCTAGCTCGTTTAATTTTCGACATGGTTTCAGAATTGGGTTCCTTCTCGAATGGAATCCGAAACAATCAAATGCTGAAGATCGTCCGTTACAGAGCACGCTTCCAATACTCCTACAAAGTATTGAAACGTTGAACGTATGTTCAAAATAATTATCGGAGCGGACAAAAAACTGTCGAGGATAAGGAATATTATGTTTCTGAAATACTGGCTGAAACGAAACAATGAAAGAATTTCGCTCCTCAAATATTCTTCTGCACAAATCCGCAAAACTTCAAAAGCAAAGTAAAGAAATTTCAAACAGAGAAATTCGATCCAAAAATCCGGCGTTACCGAATGACCAAAAAAATGTTGCGGTAACTCTGAATTTGGAGAGAGTAATGGACTGTATATATATGCAAATGAATTAATGAAATTGGTGATCAAAATAAGAAAGGAAAAAAAAACAAGATGCACTAGAAAACTCACCGGGAGGCCTAGTTCCACACACCTGAGAGCTCTCGTGTCGGTGGGAGTCTTCCTGCAGCGGAATCTTCTTTCTTCTATTATCAGAAGTCTTTTCTTCGTCAAAATAAGACGAGATGAAAATCGGCGTTTTCGAAATAACTCAAGATTAATAAGCGAAAGTAGCGTTTTTTTTGCGTGTTTTCAATATTCCACAAATTTTTCACCTGACTGAGAGTCACACTCACAATGTGTTCACTTGACTTCTTGAATATGCCTTGTAACTGGCGATCTTCGGAGTAGTCTAGTGCACATGACATGAGAACTTGAAAATTATTTAAAATTGAAATATATCTAACGTTACTGCAACAATAGCCAAATGCCTCGTCATCTAATTAGTGACGCGCATGAATGGATTAACGAGATTCTCACTGTCCCTACCTACTCCCCTCCGTGATCAGTACCTTGAGGTGGTGGAGGGGCTTAAGTAGCTGCGAAGTATCCTAAGGGAATCGGTCTGCGAACTAACAGTAGTTCAAAAGACAAAACGATTCTCCGGTGGATGAAGCAGTGAAAAACCAAAACTGATCAACCAAGCTCAGGGGCTACTCTTTCCTCATGTGGGATTGATAGTACGGGAATTTCCAAACCCGAGTTACCCGAGGAGACGCAGGGACTACTCATACCCCTCAAGGAATTAAAATTCCTAAAGGGGGGTTGATAGTACGGGAATTTCCAAACCCGAATCGCCCGAGGAAATCAGGGACTACTCATTCCTCATGTGGGTTTGATAGTAAGGGGATCGCCAAACCCGATTTACCCTAGGACCTGGTGACACGGCACCTTGTATAAACCGTCTGACCTAGTCAAGTCTTAGGAATATGGGGAGCTCGGCTTTACCGCCTGACTCAAAGAGGAGACTCCCTCTATAAAAACCCCGAATCCCAAGATGTAGACAAGTGTCGAAGGGACGCATGGCCAGGGGGCACCTGGTCTCTAACTTTCTCACCATGAGGCACCAGGCGCACCTCATGGGACAAACAGCCATCCTGGTGGTACGGGCGCACTGCCACTAAGGAAGTTTAAATCGTCCCAAAATCGTGGGACAAAATCATGGAAATTAAAATACAACAAAAAGCAATGATGGCCAATCAATAAATGGCCATGAAGAAGTGGAAGAAACGGTCAATATTGACCAAAGGATACCAGAATCCAAATCAGATACTGATTCGGATAAATCCTGTAACTCAATAGTTACTAACAATAGGGGCACAGGAAAAAAAGGCTCACAAAGTGAGAATGAAAATGGAAAGAAGGTTGCCTCTGATAAAGAGAGTAACCTAAAAAAAAGACCAGGAAAAGGGACCTGGCACATGGATTGATGCAAGCATACAGGCCAACGAGAGCATAATAGAGGCCACAACCAGATACCAATCTGGCAAGCTCAGATTTAATAAAGAAGAGCAGTCATTGGTCAGATCACAAAATGATGTACTTACTGACATCATGATTAGACAGGCATATGACCTGGGAAGAAACTCCGCTCTAAAAGAGACGGAAGAAAATCAGGGCAAGGTCATCGCGAATCAGTCGGAGCAGCTGAAGCGATTGAACCAGGATATAAAAACACTAAGAGAGAGGGTGTACGAACTGAGTAGGAGAGATGAGTCGAGGGACTCATCCAATAATAGCGTGATCGTGAGCAGACACGCAGAAAGACAAGAAAACAGGAAACAAGTACCGCAGGGTAAAACTGCGAAGGATAAGTCAGAAACAATTCAGGTCTGTCAAAAAGAGATAGATCTTGTAAATGAATCCGAACAGGAATTCATAGGACAGAAAAGGCGTAAGAAAAAAACTTACGCCCAAATAACCAAGCAGCCAGCTCAGAAGGAGAAAGCTGGCGAAGGGTGGAAAACACCTGAACAAAAGCGTAAACTCCAAACTATGATTAGTTTGGAGAACGTTAAAGAGCACAAAACGGTGCCCAAAAAATTAAAGGAAATTACACAAGATATTTTCCAAGAAAAGGAGTTAAGGAATATAATTCCTATCAGGGATGGAAAAGTCATCCTGCATTGCAGAGATGAGAAACAATACCAGGCCTTAAATAATGTATTGGCAAAGAGCAAGGAGCTTATACATAAGGCAGAGAAAAAGTATCAACCAGTCCTTATGCTAACGGGAGTTACAAAAGGATATAGGGACTCGGAACTACTTGAACAAGTAGTTGCCGAAAATGACGATATAAAAAGGGATATAGGCGAAGCTTTCGTCAAGGAAAGCAGGATTCTAAGGAAAACTATGTGTAGGAATCCATACAAAGAAAACATAGAAATAATCACAAGTATTGAGATATTCAAATACTTAATGAAAAAGGGAAAAGTCTTCCTCGACCTGGTCAGTATAAGGGTTGAGGAAGTAATAAGTGTGGCACTTTGTTATAAGTGCCACAGGTACGGCCATGTGGTTAAACACTGCACAGCCAAGAACAGGTGCCACATTTGCGGGGGACCCCATGAAGGCAGAAGTTGCAAGAGCAACCTGCTGGATTGTCCTAATTGCAAGGTGGCTCAAATAAACAAAGATTTGCGGAGACATACAGCAAGGGACAAAAAATGTCCTATGTATGTTAGAAAGGTGCAACAGACCAAGGCGGTCATAAATTATGGTAATTAATGCCATTAAAACTAATCCAGATCAACCTGGACAGAGGCCGAGTGGCAACTCTGGCATGACAGAGGATAATGTCAGAGAGACAAATAGATATAGCTATGGTACAGGAACCATACTATAAGTTTATTCCGAACAGGGAATATACCGTTCACAGGCCGAACGGAGCACATAAGGTGCAGATTTGGGTAAACAATAACCTGCAGAATATTCGAACTCGAAATGAGTTAATGAATGCGAACTATGTGACTATAGAACTGTCACAGGTTACAAAGGCAAATAAGAGAGAAATAACTCTTATAACCTCTATTTACGACGAGCCAGGAGGACACGAGAATAAACGACTGTCTGAATTCTCGAATGCCATGGGGAGGCATGGTAGGAAACACCTAATTGCTGGAGACCTGAACGCCCACCACACAGCGTGGGGAGGAAATAAAATAGACAAAAGGGGCGAAAGTCTACTAGATTGGACAATGTCTAACGGATATGTAATCGAAAATGACGATACAAAAGAGGCTACCTTTTCAGGTTCCCGAGGGGAGAGCTATATAGACTTGACCCTAGCAAAAGGCATAGAGATAGAAAACTGTACGGTATTAGAGGAGGAATCCTTAAGCTGGCATATATATATCACCTATGAAATAAGGGTAGATAAGAAAACTGCGAAGCAGAAAAAAGTCTATGACTTTGGGAACACTAATTGGCCAACTTTCAGGTTTAGCCTGAAAGAATAAGTTGACAAAGAAAGCTGGGAAATACAAGATCATAAAGATCTGAACGAAAAGGCAGAGAAACTACAAGAAATTTGTAGTAAGATCTGCAAAAGACATATAACACAAGTCACCACTCAGAACGAGTTTACTCAAGAGTGGTGGACCGATGACTTACACGAAATGAGACAAAAAACACGGAAATTGAGAAGGGAAGCTCAACAAGAACGCAATCTGACAGATAGGACAGACGGCGATAAGTGTAAGAGTTATATGGATTCAAGGAATCAGTATAAGAAAGCCATAAAAGAGGCAAAATTCCAAGGTCTGCAGAAATGCATAGAAAACATTTCGGAAAACGACCCTTGGGATAAACTATGGAAGTTTTTCCGAACAAGGGACAAAGGTGTCGATCAAAATATTTTGAAAGAAGACGGCACCTACACAAAAGACAATGTCGAGAGAAATGAGTATTTGTTGAACAAATATTTCCCAAATGACGATGAATCACAGGATTCACCAGAAATGGGCATAATCAGGCAAAAAGATCGCTCCTATAGTCTAGCGCACGAGCCAAGAATAAATGGAAACGAAATCAGGTTGACAATTAGTCACCTGAAGAACGGAAAGAGCATGAGCGATGACCGCATTCCCAATGAGGCAATGCGGCATATAGACTAGGAAATAGGGGATATACTAGAAACAGGGTGCCAGGTCCGTAGCGACCACTGCCTCTTGCAAGAGGATCTCTTCTGAGAGTCGGGTTGCTTGAGAGTGCAGCCCTAAGTGGGTGGTAGACTCCATCTAAGGCTAAATATAACCACGAGACCGATAGCGAACAAGTACCGTGAGAGAAAGTTGAAAAAAACTTTGGAGAGAGAGTTCAAGAGTACCTACGCGAAACCGTTCAGGGGTAAACCTGAGACCCCCGAATGGTCGAATGGGGAGATTCATTCGCGTAGGTTGTTGTGGTGTTCCGACTGTGGTAGCGGTGACGTTCGCGTCTGCTGCGCCCTTTGGTTCGCTAACGGCACTGGACGCGTGCACTTCTCCCCTAGTAGGTCGTCGCAATCCGTTGGGTGCCGTTCTACGGTCCGCAGTGAAGTCCTAGAGTGCGGATTTATCCGAAGCTCCTGGTCACGCGGTAACCGAACGGCTTGCCCGACGGTTAACTGATGGCCGGAGGCCGCGGCTTAGTTCGCGTCCGGCCCGTGGCAAGTATGTGGATTGTGATGGCTGTCGGACCTAGTGCCGATTCCTTCCGTTCTCGACTGTTCGCCGCGGTGTTCTCGGATCGACCTCTTGTAACGCCGATCGGCGACGCTATTGCTTTGGGTACTTTCAGGACCCGTCTTGAAACACGGACCAAGGAGTCTAGCGTGTGCGCGAGTCATTGGGATATAACTAAACCTAAAGGCGAAATGAAAGTAAAAGTCTGCCTTGTGCGGACTTAGGGAAGATGATCGGTCTCCATGACCGTTCCGCATTCCCGGGGCGTCTCATTCTCATTGCGAGACGAGGCGCACCAAGAGCGTACACGCTGGGACCCGAAAGATGGTGAACTATGCCTGGTCAGGACGAAGTCAGGGGAAACCCTGATGGAGGTCTGTAGCGATTCTGACGTGCAAATCGATCGTCGGAACTGGGTATAGGGGCGAAAAACTAATCGAACCATCTAGTAGCTGGTAACCTCCGAAGTTTCCCTCAGGATAGCTGGCGCTCGTTGCGTACGAGTCTCATCCGGTAAAGCGAATTATTAGAGGCATTGGGGTCGAAACGACCTCAACCTATTCTCAAACTTTAAATGGATGAGATCTCCGGCTTGCTTGAATGGGAATCCGCTCGATTACGGATCAGAGTGTCAAGTGGGCCATTTTTAACACGCTTTTATATTAGCTTGGGTTGTATCTGACTATGTATGTATGTAACGGAATCTTTGAACTTAATTTTCACCAGTTTCCAGAAGTCTGATTAATTTGAAACTTTGCATACGTATCAAGAACCGATGACAATGCAATAATTTGATAACAGTTTCCCATTATCCTTATTATCCACAAAAATTGATTATTATTTATTTATAGCTTATTATCTCATACCGGGCACCTCCGCCAATTTGCAACGTGATGTTTCAGGTGCAGTTCATACTGATGCGATATCGCATGAGCGACAAGCGCAGACAGATACTCCGCCGTATTCACAAAGCATTCAATCTCCGTTAAGTCCTAACTGAGGTCCTCCGTTAAGAATAAATTTGAATCGCAACCTCAGTTAAAGTATTTAACGGTGGTGAAACTGGCCTGTTTTACGTTGATTTTCACTTAAGGTAACTGAGGTTCCGATTCAAATTTATCCTTAACTGAGTACCTCAGTTAGGACTTAACGGAGATTGAATGATTTGTGAATACGGCAGACTATCTGTATCTCATGTACAAAATCTCACAGAGTGGAGCCTGTCTATCGCAAGGCGATTTGTCGCATGCGATATATCATTTTGGGCTCATATTCTAACAGTTCTAACATGTTCTAACAGTTTCCCATTATCCTTATTGGGACCGCCAGGATTAATAAAATTTTGAATGAAATGATGAGATTGCGAAATAATTTGTGAGACATTTCAATACCACATGTCAACAAATAACTAATTGATAAATCGAACTAAAAAATGAAAAATAAATAATAGTTTAAAAAAACTAAAAAAACACGCTTTTATAGCTAACCGAACTAAAAATTAGAAAATAATTTTTAATTTCAGAGAGTTTATAATACAGTAGTAGAAGATCGAACAATCAATCAGAATTTATCACCTCAAAATAAAATTATAATAAAGTTTAAGTTATTAACAAAAGAATTCAATTCAGAGTAAAAAGCGTGGGGTGCATTTTACTACTTTTCATAACTCTCTTCTCATAGATAGTTGCCAATAGAATGGTTGCTACTTTTACTTTATCAAGCACCCCACGCTGTTTACTCTGAATTGAATTCCTTTGTTGATAACTTAAACTTTATTATAATTTTATTTTGAGGTGATAAATTCTGATTGATTGTTCGATCTTCTACTACTGTATTATAAACTCTCTGAAATTAAAAATTATTTTCTAATTTTTAGTTCGGTTAGCTATAAAAGCGTGTTTTTTTAGTTTTTTTAAACTATTATTTATTGGTAAGCAGAACTGGCACTGTGGGATGAACCAAACGCCGAGTTAAAGCGCCCAAATTGACGCTCATGGGATACCATGAAAGGCGTTGGTAACTTAAGACAGCAGGACGGTGGCCATGGAAGTCGGAATCCGCTAAGGAGTGTGTAACAACTCACCTGCCGAAGTTACTAGCCCTGAAAATGGATGGCGCTGAAGCGTCGTGCTTATACTCGGCCGTCAGTGGCATGTGCGGTCGCCCCTCGGGGCGGTCATGAAGCCCTGATGAGTAGGAGGGGCGCGGAGGTGCGCGCAGAAGGGCTGGCCGTGAGGACGTCTGGAGCCGCCTTCGGTGCAGATCTTGGTGGTATTAGCGAATACTCCAGCGAGGCCCTGGGGGTCTATTCTCGACCATTCGCAATTTGCACAATCGTTCGCATCTGCCACCTTTGCGAGTGATATGGGTCTGTTGGTATTCTTGACCGTGCGCACAGCGTGCGAACGTTCGTATATTACAACGAGTGGTGTTGGGTACTCGCAGAAGGTTTGCGACGGCTGCAACCATAGAATTGATCAAAATTCGGTAATTCTATGGCCATTTCTAAATTTGAAATCTAGTTTGATTTGTTGTTGTTGACTTGTTGATGTGTTGATGTGTGAGAAGAAGGGTGAACAATTTATAAATGGACGATTTGCTATACTTAGCCAATTTGGAATCACTGGAAATCGCTGAACAACCGAGTGAAAATGGATATTGGGAGGAATTAATTTATGTCGGTGTTGCAATCCTCCGTATCGAGGTCAATAGAAGAAGTGAGCATTGCTCTGAATGAACCCCAAGTTTTCAATAGATGGGTTCATTTTCCAAGAAATATTGAAGAACTCAATATAGTAAGAATGGGGTATGTATTCATTTAAATTCCAAATATTTTTGTGATAACCATGATTGTTTGTCTGAGTAACTAATGATAATAATCTTTCAGATTCTATGAAAAATTTAATTTTCCTGGAGTTGTTGGCTGTGTAGATTTTACACATGTAGCCATTTTTCCACCGAAGATGACCAAAGCCCAGAGCATGTTTATGTAAATCGAAAAGGCGATCATTCGATCAATGTCCAACTGGTTAGTACAGACTTGAAAAACTCAATACTCTACATTTTGACTTTCATTATTATTAGTTTTAGATATGTGATAGTACGCTGAGGATAACAAATGTGAATGCCCGATACCCAGGGAGCACACATGATGCATTCATTTCAGTCAATTCCAATATTTTAAATGTACTCACAAACTTACATGACAGAGGACATAGAAATTACTATCTTTTGGGTAAAAAAATATTCATCGGATTGAAATTCTTTATATATTTAATACATTCTTTTCTATTAGGTGATTCCGGATATCCTCTTAGAACGTGGCTTTCGACACCACTGGAAGCTAAACCTATCAGGAATACCCCTGAATTTAACTACAATATGGCGCATAAGAATACTAGAGGTTTAATTGAGAGATGCAATGGCATTCTTAAGATGAGATTTAGGTGTCTCCTCAAGCATCGATCATTACATTATAA
This sequence comes from Halyzia sedecimguttata, assembly GCA_937662695.2. Lineage (NCBI taxonomy): Eukaryota > Metazoa > Arthropoda > Insecta > Coleoptera > Coccinellidae > Halyzia > Halyzia sedecimguttata. Next base: position 44,755,146 of record OW569419.2, on the reverse strand, counting down.
CCTGCTGTAGCATGTAGAATAATTAATGCCTGTGTTGTTATTCATAATATGTGCATAAAATATAATACTCCAATGCCAGAGGTGGAGGACGGTATGGAGTTGGGAATAATTTTTACCGAAAATTATGATAATAACGTCCAAAATGCAGTAGCTGGAGTGAATCTCGGACTTGCTGCAGGAAGAAGTGTTAGAACTAACTTAATTAATACCATTTATAGGAATACCTAGACTGAATTGCTACGAGCTATGATCTCATTTAAATTCACATATCTAAATATTTTAATATGAATAAAACTCAAAATAATTAAATGTCTTTCTTTCCCTGCCCATTGTTTTGATTTTGAGAGTAGACAAAAATGTAATCAGTATAATTATGATGATGACTCAAGGTCAGAGCTATATTAGCTGACAGATGTAAGAAAATAGATATTAGCATTCGTAAAATTACCTATTGAATTAATTTTTTTGAAAAAACTTTCTTGTGTTTCTGCTAATAATAGAAATTGTCATCATTAAAGGATACTATGAGAGGTATATTCATTATTAAATGGAGATTTTCGTTAAGTGTCTGATGAAGAAGTCTAATATACACTCTGAAACATTACGATATAATTATTCTTTCATCGTTGATGTTGTTTCGTTATTGTTTGTTGAGCAACTTTGTTCGATTGATTGTTTCTGACAAATCTGTGTTTTTTATGCAGAAGCGAAATAATACATTTTTTATTTCATAGATATTTTTCAGAGTTTGGGAGAGAAAACCCAGAAAGAAACCATTTAATAATAGAAATTCTCTTTGTTCACTTGGAATAACTTTATTAACTATCATTATTATTATTTAGGATCGACTAAGCATTTCAAGTTTGTTCCGATAGTAATCAGCCTTCAACTGTTTTTTTGCTGTAAAGTTATTCTAAATGTCTCTGCTGTATATTGATTAGTGATTTTCTTGGTGACTTTGGAAATTTTGCCTTTGTAGCACTATTGCTACACGAAGTCGACCACCTCCACAACTATTCAGCATGTTGGTTATTTCACACCAGAGTGTTTGAGCATCCTTCATAGTGAAATTGTTGGAAAATTTTCTCCATAATAACAAATTATAATCTCACAATACCAAACTAATAGCACACAACAACGAACCAAATACAAAAACCTAGCTAGCCGAACATTCAAAACTCGCGCTAGGACTGTCAACTGTTAAATTTAAGACCCTTTTGAACTACCATTCCCATTATTTGCAATGTTGCCAGGTATATTTGCAGCTGCGAATGATACCGTTCGCATGGGATTGCGAAGGGTTTTCAAGAATACCATTTTTCGAACGTATGCGCAAATCGACCATTCGCAGCCATGCGTATGCGTGTAGTTGCGAATGATGTCGAGAATAGACCCCCTGGAGAGCTGAGGTGGAGAAGGGTTTCGTGTGAACAGCCGTTGCACACGCGTCAGTCGATACTAAGCCCTAGGCGAAAGCCGATGTTCATGTGGCTTTGTTAATCGTGTATATAAGAAATGTAGCAGTAATGCTAGGATGCTTCGCACGTGTCGCACGCCCGTCGGGCGAAAGGGAATCCGGTTCCTATTCCGGAACCCGGCAGCGGAACCATCCTCAAATCGGGCCCTCGTAAGAGAGTTCGTCGGGGCAACCCAAAAGGACCCGAAGACGCCGTCGAGAGATCCGGGAAGAGTCTTCTTTCCTGCATAAGCGTTCGAGTTCCATGGAATCCTCTAGCAGGGATATATGGTTTGGAACGCGAAGAGCACCGCATTTGCGGCGGTGTCCGGATCTTCTCCTCGGACCTTGAAAATCCGGGAGAGGGCCACGTGTAGGCGTCGCGCCGGCTCGTACCCATATCCGCAGCTGATCTCCAAGGTAAAGAGCCTCTAGTCGATAGAATAATGTAGGTAAGGGAAGTCGGCAATTTGGATCCGTAACTTCGGGAAAAGGATTGGCTCTGGGGATTGTGGCGTGTCGGGCTTGATGGGGAAGTGGGTCACGGCTAACGCACCGGGCCTGGGCGAGGAGATGCGTTACGCTTGCGTTACGTTTGATCCGAGCTCGGTCCCGTGTCTTGGCCTCCCGCGGAATCGTCAAGCTTCGAGACCTCGTGAATGCTTTCGGGCGTTCTGGGTAATCTCTGCGGCCGTCATCTAACAATCAACTCAGAACTGGCACGGACCGGGAGAATCCGACTGTCTAATTAAAACAAAGCATTTCGATGGCCCCAGCGGGTGTTGACGCAATGTGATTTCTTCCCGGTGCTCTGAATGTCAACGTGAAATTCAAGCAAGCGCGGTAAACGGCGGGAGTAACTATGACTCTCATAATGATCCTAGAGAGTAGACGTGTGTGCTTGCACAGCCGTCTAAAGTTGATTTTCAGTGTGTTTACAAGTGTTTATTGAGTGAAAGAGTGATAAGGAATAATATAAGACCGTCTGGGACAGACCTTGGACAGTGAAGCAGTGCTAGAGCCCCGCTCCATGTCCCGAGCAACTACGACACACTTGTAAATTTGATTCATTGCGAATAACCTCTTGTCTTCTCTCTAGCGTTTATACAAGTTTAATTTGATTCTCTCACAGCTCATTAGTTCATCTCATAATTTGTTCATCTAGTGCAATCAGTGTCCTGAAAACACAGGTAATTTACAGCTCTCAACGTTAGTTTAATTATTCCCAAAATTCTCAATACGTGAATTGTAATTCAGAAGTGCACATGTTCCGAGTTAAATGCTGATGGCTGAAATCGGTCTTTCATTCATCCACATGTGTCTGAATTAATTCTAATATCTCATAATGATTTCTCTTAATTGGATTTGTGCATACAACATGCGATTTCCATATTACGATGGAATTATTGATCCTCTCAAAATATATCACCTCGTATTGAATAGCATCAGCTGTAAATTTAAGTCAACTCATTTATTGTGTAGATATACTAGTCAATGGTTTTGGATATAAAATATCAGAAAGTCTGCTCTATTCAACAGTTTTAATATGAATTTTGACTAGTTCGGTTCAGGACAGGTTGCACTGGAAATTCGCCATTTTAGTTTTTCTCACACGTTCGATCTCACATATGGATTCAAATGCTTTTCATTATTGGAACTTTATATTTTCTAGAATATTCTATCAACTCACTTTCAGTTCAGATTTATTCACCTTACATCAACTCATTATTACTGTTACTCATTAAGAATTGCTCACGTAATTGATTCAAGTCACAATGGTTTATTGTTTGAAAATTGTTTCAATTATTCGATCAACTCGCTCTCAGTTCATCCACATATTTTCTTTTCTTTAGTACTCTCAAGCAATTACGTTTTCAATTAGATCATCATTGTAAGCCTTCTGTTTTTCTGGTGGAATCGCCCTTCTCATATATGAATACTCTCTCATTGCTCTCCATCACTGTAAACGTTGTGCTTTTTTGGTGATTATTTTCTCACTATTTGAACTTATATGTATTCTCATGTCTCTCATTCTCTCTCAACAATGTATATATGTAAATAAATTGTTTTTAACAATTTTTCCAACTCAATCGTCTGTAACAGTCCACTGCTTTAAATTATGACAAAATCTGAACACCCCGATTTTGAACACAACACTAGTTTTACATTAAATTCTGCTTCAAAGTATTCAAATACCCCACTAACTTGAGACAATTCAAACACCTATAGTTATATATCCTTCAAGCCCTTCATATGTTTCAAGCCCTTCAGGTGATCTGTAATTATAAGTTTTTATTTTTTTATATGCATTTATTGGTCCCCAAGTCCTTTAAGACAAACAAAAGAAAATTTCTACCTCCACCTCCGTCAGAAACCTCTGTTTTCGTTGTGGCAGAAAGCATCATTTATTGACCATCCCAATTTGAAATTCCTGTTGAAAAACATCAAGATATACTGCGCGATCAATATCGTGCAAGAAACAATAGTCTAAACTCACTTTAAACTGAGAAAACAGAAATTTAAATAATTTGCTCCTCCTAGTACTGGAATTCCCTTTCTGCTAATTCCCGAATATCAGGGCCATATCTTTGAACAAAACTGCAACAATTTTCAACTGATATACTGTGCGATAGATATAACACCTCTTTCCTGCACCAAGATCGCTTCTAATTGCGAAAAAGATCAATTTGTTATCACTTCCAAAAGTGAGGTTAACCGAGTAAACCGAAGTTCTAAAAATAAAAAAAAGCACTGACGTGAAGTTAGTACTCTTTGGCGCGCGTGTTCACGGTGGCTAATTTGAATTGAATGATGAGTACTTCAAGCTCAGTGGATAGAGCGAGCCGGAGATCTACCCAAAGGATAGTGAACACCATTCACTGTCGGTTCAAAAATTAACAATGCTGTATCTAAGCTGCCGTAAGGATAGTGTAACAAAGTTGAAAAAGGACACAACTGACTCTCCTTAGTCGCACAAGCTCCTAGAAGATTCTGAGGGATCTCCTTGGGAAAGACTTGGGAGGGTCAGTATAATCATAATCATGTTTATAGTACGCACGCCAGAGCAGATTGACCCCACGTCAATGCTTTTTTACACTTTTTCTTTCATTGTTAAGTCAATCTGCATTTGGCGCGCGTACTATAAACATGATTATGATTATACTGACCCTCCCAAGTCTTTCCCAAGGAGATCCCTCAGAATCTTCTAGGAGCTTGTGCGACTAGGGAGAGTCAGTTGTGTTCTTTTTTCAACTTTGTTACTCTATCCTTACGGCAGCTTAGATACAGCATTGTTAATATTTGAACCCACAGTGAATGGTGTTCACTATCCTTTGGGTAGATCTCCGGCTCGCTCTATCCACTGAGCTTGAAGTACTCATCATTAAATTCAAATTAGCCACCGTGAACACGCGCGCCAAAGAGTACTGACTTCAAGTCAGTGCTTTTTTTTATTTTTTCAAGTTCCTTTAACAAATATGGCTATCAATATAGTTTGGCTGTTAGTTTTACCGTAGATCGAAAAAAATTGCTGTTATGGGACCTCCGTTAGGAACGCAATTGCCTCTTCTCCAAGTCTGAACGTAATTTGATATAGATTCATCGAATATAGTTATTTATAAATTCGCCCCAGGGCCACGATACAGGCATTTCACCTCGGAAACAACGCTATTTCCCCTAAACTGACTTGTCCGTGCATAGAATAGCCATGGAATTTCCCTTAAAACCTTAAAATGACGGCTCTGCACCAAATCTATCACCGCTAGACTCAAACCACTCCCAACATGAGCCATACAATCCAAAAGTCCCCTGAAAATAACACTTCACACAAAATTATGATTCTTCAACACCATTGGTTCAAGAGATATCACTGCTCCATCCACGTGCAACGTAACCCCTCATCAATAATAATAATAATAATAAATCCACGCATGCGCAGACACTTCCAAGGGGATTCTATGGAGGAATAGCATCCAGCACCTGAAAACTCCAATCATCTCAGACGAAAACAACAGCAGTTATATCACTTCTTGTCTGCTCATGCGTGAAACGAAATATCTCCGAAAGAGGCTACAGGAATTTTTAAATAGGAACGCAATTTCTTCGCCTATCCTCCAAATCTGAAAGTAATTCAAAATTGATCTTCCACATATAGTTATTTATAAATTGGCCCCAGGGCCACGACACAGACACATCAACTCGAAAACTACGCTATTTTCTCGAAAATGACTGGTTCGTTCATAGAATTGTCTTGAATTTTCTTTTGAAACCTCACAATATTGGCCCAGCACCAAATCCATGACCGCTAGACGTAAACCGCACCCAACAACACTGATTCTTCAAAACCATTGGTTCAGGAGAGATCGCACATTCCATCCACGCATGTGCGGATACTCCCAAGGGGATTCTGTGAAATAATAGCATCCTGCACCTAAAATCCCCAATCCTCTCAGATGAATACTCCAGCAGTTAATTCACTTATCGTCTGCTGATGCGCATAAGGGAAAATGCCCGTAAGGGGTAACTTCAATTTCTAAATTAGCCCTAGGGCCATGGTACGCTCACTTCAACTCTGAAACAACGCTATTTCCCCCAAACTGACTTGTGTCCGTGCACTCAATTGACATGAATTTAAAACCTCACAATATCGGATCAGTACTACCAACATAACCTATGCAACCCAAAAACAGTCGCTTCTCTTCTGCGCATGCGCAACCTACTCGCGGCTGAAAGTCCTCCCGAAATCACACACCTTACTGAAAACTCCGATTCTCGAACACTAGTGGTTCAGGAGATATCGCATCTTGAATCCACACATGCGCAGACCCGCACCGGGGAATTCTATGGAGGAATAGCATCCTCCACCCCAAAACCCCAATCTTCTCAGAAGAAAACTCGAGCAGTTAAATTATTTCTCGTCTGCTTATCCGAATAACAAAAAATGCCCAAAAGAGGCAGTAACACACCCAGTCGTTCACCGTTCAGACAAATTTTGAAAACCAATTTTAAATTCCACACATCGTTTACGCATTAATTCATTTGCCATGCTAGTAAGTGGTCGATATTTTAATCAGTTGCCCTCGTACATATCGACTTGATTCAGATAAACGCGCAAAAAATACTTCGGAACGAAATCTGATCACCAGATGTTACAGATATTCCATGTAGAAATTCGAAATGAAATAATTTGTCGAGTTTGGGAGATATAAATTATAAATTTTTTTTTAGGCTCCTAGGGGTTTGTTCTCAGTGAAATTTTGCACACCCCAAGAGGTCATAATTCGTCACCGAAGTGCCGAAACTGAACTCATTCCCATATTTTCTTCCGGAATTTCAAGCAAAATATTCCGCTAATATTTAAAATTTTTTTTAATTTTTTCTACTCATGCTATCCCCACGAAATTTCGCACAATTGTTTCCGTTTGTACTTCGCATCTAACTACTGAGTTTCAATTCAATCGGATCAGTATTTTTCGAGTAATACTGAAAAGAAAATTTCAATTTAATTTTCAAATATTTAACTGTTTTTTTTCTAGTTTAAAACCATCCGATCAATACAAAACTTCGCAGGCATATGAAGGTCATGATTCTTCAATTTGATGCTGAATTTCAGATAGATCGAGTGATCGGTTTCGGAAATTTTCTTGAAAATCGTTTAAACGAAAAATGGCCGTAACTCCGAAACGGCTAGATGGATTTTGCCCATTAACGAACTTGTCCGAGATATTTACACTCCAACCATGCCCTCCAACTTTCAACGCCCTAACTCTTTCCGTTCGAGAGTTATCGTGCTAACGGCCGGACCGGCCGGCCGGACGGACAGAATTGAATTTGACCTCGAATTCTTCATCAGGGAGTCGAACCCAATCGTTTGAGACCATTTTCGTAAAAAATTCGAAAAATACAGACATTGTGACGAAATGATAGCACGCTGTTCCTTGCGGAACACGCGCGCAATAACACCAAACATCGAATCCACTATAACTTGGTCAATTTTCCACGGATTCGATAGCGGTTTTCAGGACAATTGATTCTGGAACGATTCCAAGCTGTGTTTATTAATGGTTGAACAGTAGATTGCAGTGGAAAAAAAGCACTGACGTGAAGTCAGTACTCTTTGGCGCGCGTGTTCACGGTGGCTAATTTGAATTGAATGATTCAAAAATTAACAGTGCTGTATCTAAGCTGCCATCAGGATAGAGTAACAAAGTTGGAAAAGAACACAAGTGACTCTCCTTAGTCGCACAAGCTCCTAGAAGATTTGGGAGGGTTCGTATAATCCTAATCATGTTTATAGCACGCGCGCCAAAGCAGATTGACTTTTTACACTTTTTCTCTCATTGTTAAGTCAATCTGCTTTTGCGCGCGTGCTATAAACATGATTAGGATTATACGAACCCTCCCAAATCTTCTAGGAGCTTGTGCGACTAAGGAGAGTCACTTGTGTTCTTTTCCAACTTTGTTACTCTATCCTGATGGCAGCTTAGATACAGCACTGTTAATTTTTGAATCATTCAATTCAAATTAGCCACCGTGAACACGCGCGCCAAAGAGTACTGACTTCACGTCAGTGCTTTTTTTTTTTTTTTCAAGTTCCTTTAACAAATATAGCTAGCAATACAGTTTGGCTGTTAGTTTTACCGTAGATCAGAAAAAAATCGGTTGTGGGTCCTCTGTTAGAGACGAAATTGCATCTTCTCCAAATCCGAACGCATTTTAATATAGATCTACCGAATATAGTTATTTATAAATTCACCTCAGGGCCACCATACAGACATTTCAAATCGGAAACAACGCTATTTCCCCCAAACTGACTTGTGTCCGTGCACTGAATTGACATGAATATTCTTTTAAAACCTCACAATATCGGCTCATTACTCCCAACATAACCCAAACAACCCAAAACTATTCACTTCTCGTCTGCGCAAGCGCAGTATACTCGTGGCTGCAAGTCCTCCCAAAATTACACACCTCACAAAAAACTCCGATTCTCCAACACTAGTGGTTCAGGAGATATCGCTTCTTGAATCCACGCATGCGCAGACCCTCACCAGGGGATTCTATAGCGGAAAAGCATCCGCCACCCCAAAACCCCAATCCTCTGTGACGAAAGCACCACCAGTTAAATCACTGATGGTCTGCTCATGCGCATAACGAAAAATGCCCGTAAGGGGTTACATCCATTTCGAAATTAGCCCCAGGAACACGGTACGGACACTTTAACTCTGAAACAACGCTACAGCCCCCAAACTGACTTGTCCTTGCACTGAATTGCTATGAATATTCTTTTAAAACCTCATAATATCGTCTCAGCACTCCCAACATAACCCATCCAACCCAAAAACAGTCACTTCTCTTCTGCGCATGCGCAGTCTACTCGCGGCTAAAAGTCCTCTCAAAATAACACACCTTACAAAAAACTCCGATTCTCCAACACTAGTGGTTCAGGAGATATCACATCTTTAATCCACGCATGCGCAGACCCTCAACAGGGGATTCTATAGAGGAATAGCATCCGCCACCCCAAAACCCTAATACTCTCTGACGAAAACACCACCAGTTAAATTACTGATGGTCTGCTCATGCGCATAACGAAAAATGCCTGTAAGGGGTAACATCAATTTCAGAATTAGCCCCAGGGCCACGGTACGTACACTTTAACTCGGAAACAACGCTACATCCCCCAAACTGACTTGTCCTTGCACTGAATTGCTATGAATATTCTTTTAAAACCTCATAATATCGACTCAGCACTCCCAACATAACCCATCCAACCCAAAAACAGTCACTTCTCTTCTGCGCATGCGCAATCTACTCGCGGCTAAAAGTCCTCTCAAAATAACACACCTTACAAAAAACTCCGATTCTCCAACACTAGTGGTTCAGGAGATATCACATCTTTAATCCACGCATGCGCAGACCCTCAACAGGGGATTCTATGGAGGAAGAGCATCCGCCACCCCAAAACCCTAATCCTCTCAGACGAAAACACCACCAGTTAAATCACTGATGATCTGCTCATGCGCATAACGAAAAATGCCTGTAAGCGGTAACATCAATTTCAAAATTAGCCCCAGGGCCACGGTACGGACACTTTAACTCGGAAACAACGCTACATCCCCCAAACTGACTTGTCCTTGCACTGAATTGCTATGAATATTCTTTTAAAACCTCATAATATCGACTCAGCCCTCCCAACATAACCCATCAAACCCAAAAACAGTCACTTCTCTTCTGCGCATGCGCAATCTACTCGCGGCTAAAAGTCCTCTCAAAATAACACACCTTACAAAAAACTCCGATTCTCCAACACTAGTGGTTCAGGAGATATCACATCTTTAATCCACGCATGCGCAGACCCTCAACGAGGGATTCTATAGAGGAATAGCATCCGCCACCCCAAAACCCTAATCCTCTCTGATGAAAACACCACCAGTTAAATCACTGATGGTCTGCTCATGCGCATAACGAAAAATGCCTGTAAGGGGTAACATCAATTTCAAAATTAGCCCCAGGGCCACGGTACGGACACTTTAACTCGGAAACAACGCTACATCCCCCAAACTGACTTGCCTTGCACTGAATTGCTATGAATACGGAAAATGCCCGGAAAGGGCAGCATGAACCTCAAAAACATATGTTTCGGCATTAAAAGCAAAGTATTCCGCAAAATAGTAGTGATTTTTTTATTTTTTTCATGTCACGTGATCTTCACGAAAATTTGCAAAAGTGTTTGCTTTGGTCTTTTGCATCTAACTACTGAGTTTCAATTTAATCAGATCAGTATTTTTCGAGATAAAGTGAAAACAAAATTTTCAAATTTTCAAAATTTTTTTTTGCCACTTTAGGGCCGTCCGTTCAACACAAAACTTCGCAGGCATATAAAGGTCATGATTCTACAATCTGATGCCAAATTTCAAAAAGATCGAGTGATCGGTTCCGGAAATATTCATAAAAAACGTTTTTATTAAAAACGGCCTTAACTCCGAAACCGCTCGGTCGATTTCGCCCGTTAACGAACTTGTCCGAGATATTTACGCTACGAAACTACCCTGCAAATTTCAACGCTCTAAGTCGTTCCGTTCGAGAGTTATCGTGCTAACGGCCGGACCGGCCGGCCGGACCGGACGGACAGAATTGAATTTGACCTCGAATTCTTCATCAGGGAGTCGAACCCAATCGTTTGAGACCATTTTCGAAAAAAAATTCGAAAAATACAGACATTGTGACGAAATGATAGCACGCTGTTCCTTGCGGAACACACGCGCAAAAATTTTCAGTTTGGGAATGAAAATTACGCGAAGTTAATAATTCGAAAATTCAGATCGCTGTAACTTACACATTTTCTGGCGGATTTGGATGCGGTTTGGAATAAAGGTAGTTCTGAACAGAGAACTTCCTCGATACAACATCAGAATTCTGAAAAGGCACCAGTGGAAAAATTTCACTTTCGTGGCTCCTCCTAGTACTGCAATTCCCTTTCTGCTAATTCTCGAATATCTGGGCCATATCCGAACCTAAAACTGCAACAATATCGAACTAATATACCATGCGATAGATATAACACCCCTTTCCTGTACCAAGATCGCTTCTAATCGCAGAAAAGATCAATTGTTCTCACTTCCAAAAGTGAGGTTAGCCGAAGGGGCCAAAGTTCTAAAAAGATCAAACACCGAATCCACCATAACTTGGTCAATTTTCCATGGATTTGATTGCGGTTTTCAGGACAGTTGATTCTGGAACGATTCCAAGCTGTATTTAGCGATGGTTGAGCAGTGGACTGCAGAGAAAAAAATTTCAGTTTGGGAATGAAAATTACGCGGAGTCGCCAGCACGAAAATTAAAATCGCTGTAACTTACACATTTTCTGGCGGATTTGGATGCGGTTTGGAATAAAGGTAATTCTGAACACGGACCTTCCTTCATATAATATCAGAATTCCGAAAAAGCACTAGTGGAAAATTTTCATTTTCGTTTTGCAATTACGCGCGAGCCTAACTCCAACATTTCAGACTGCCATAACTTTGCCATCTGACGGCCGATTTGCGTTCTGGAAAGCCTATAATTGGTTTGGGGCTGATAGAAAATTAATTCTATCAAAATTTTCTAATAATAAATTGGTTCAAGCACTGACGTGAAGTCAGGAGCTTTTGCGCGTATGTTCTATTGTCCATTCTTCTGTATTGGACACTCTTAATCGAATTCACCATTATAAATTCGATTAAGAGTATTCAATACAGGAGAATGGACAATTGAACATACGCGCAAAAGCTCCTGACTTCACGTCAGTGCTTGAACCAATTTTTTTTCGTGAATTCAGGAGCTTTTGCGCGTATGTTCAATTGTCCATTCTCCTGTATTGAACACTCTTAATCGAATTTACCATGGTGAATTCGATTAAGAGTGTCCAATACAGAAGAATGGACAATAGAACATACGCGCAAAAGCTCCTGACTTCACGTCAGTGCTTGAACCAATTTTTTTTTCGTGAAGTCAGGATAGAAAGCAATGATGAAAAAATTAACACATTATTGTCTACCTTCAATTCTTCTTTAGCAGAAGAATACATAATTATTCTTGAAAAATATTACTGGAATTAATGTCATATTTGAATAATCAAAGTAAAGAAAATTATAAGTTTAGTTACTAACATATTGAATGAAATTCAATTCAAAGTAATATTCAATTACTTATTCTTAACCAATAAATGTCCATTGATAGATCTAAAGGTGATGAGGTGAAACATAAAGATATATTCTCATTAGTGATAGAAAAACTGGCCTAAAATTCCTCTCCACCCATCACGAGATTTAATATCCACAAATGAGCCTCTCACCTTACAAGATCAGAAGCCTTCAACAAAATTTCAGCGATATCATATTAAAAATAATACATAACCTTTCAAAAGTCCCCTCTCACAAATATACTCCTCTGAGGGCACATGGATCTCTTGAAGAAGAATCGTCTTCTCTATTTCTCAAAGATATTCACTCTTGTTCATAGAAATCCCTTCAATATTTAGTTGCCTCCTCATAAGGAGGATCTCTTTCAAAACCAGGTCTGACCACTAATGTAGGGCTATCATCTCCCATAGATTTGTGATGAAATAACACGATTTTCCCATAACATACGCGTAAAAGATATGTCATCATGACATTCATATTTTTATTTTTGAAGGTTCTCGCAAAAATACGACCATAGACAACATATCATACGACGATTCGCATCCGCTACCGGCGCTACGCGAAGCGGTAGCGCCGCTACCGAACTCACAAAAGTCTGCGCGGTTCTCCAACAATATAGATCCGATCGTGTTCAAACTTGGAATTCTGCAGTAGAGTTAGGTTCTGAAGGCTCTTCCAAAATTTCAGCCATGCCGGATGAATAGTTTATGATATATAGATTTTTTTTCAATAATTTTTAATTATTTTTTTTTTAATTTTCTAGTTATACCATCCTCACGAAATTCTGCAAGAATTTTCGCGTTGGCATTCTACAACTAATAACCATGATCGAATTCAATCGGTTTTGTATTCTTCGAGTTAATGAGGAACAAAAAACAACCAAATTTCAGAAAAATCTGAAACCGTTTGGACGATTATGCTCATAAACAAACTCAAATGTCGCATTCAGGTGCACAACCTAACCTGAAATTTTCAAGCCGTTATCTCTTTCCATTCTCAGGTTATCGTGACAACAAAAGTTTTTTTTAATAATTTTCTAGCGATACGATTCTCACAAAATTTCACAAACGTGCTCAGGTCTATATTCTACAACTATTCACCAAGTTTAAATTCGATCGGATTTATTTTGGTTGAAAACAAAATTATTACTCGGAAACCATTGGGCCGATTAGACCCATTAACGAACTTGTCCGTCGTATTGGGATGCGCCACCTACCCTGAAAATTTCAAGTCGCTAGCTCTTTGCGTTCTCAAGTTATCGTGGCAACGGACGGCCGGACGGCATCACAGAATTAAATTTCACAGTTGGGCAAAACTATAACGCGATGTTCCCCAGAGCATACGCGCAAAAATCATGGAAAGAAAGTTTTTTTTTCTTATTTTAATACGCAAAGACCACCTTCAATATATGAAGAAAGGGTAAACAACTCGAAAGGACCGTAAAAGAGAGCAGCGCTATAGGCGAGAATCCACTGTAGGTGAAAAATCTAAATACAGAAATGGCTGAGGTGAGTAATCTTCCACCTGGCCCACCTACCTTTACAGATGAGGGAGAGTTTCCATGCGTTTGCGGCAAGACATATAGCAAAGAATTGAAATGCAAAGACCATCTGCGTAACTATTGTCGTGGGCCACCTGAGGACAACAAAAATGAGCGGCAATGCAGCATATGTGGGGTCGAATACATTTCCTACAGAGCAATGCGGCAGCATTTCAAAAAAACCCACTGTACTGATTATAATATGGACCTTCAAAATGAGCTCAAAACAAAGGACAGGAGAAATAACGTATGGACGAATGGTGAGATGGCCAAGCATGAACTACAATATACAGGAGACAAGCTCCTTGACCATCTCTCTCAGATCATGAATAGGCCCAAAGAAGGACTCAAGAAAAAAAGGTACACCCCTAAATATAAAGAAATTCTTGACAAAGTCAAACGAGAAATGGATGGCCAAAAAGAACGGGTCATCAGAGAAGCTATCCGTTCCCTGGAAATACAGCTTGACCAACCAACGCAACAAAGGTCAGCCGATGAAACACCCAAGGAAAACACAGCTGAAATAATTGACGAAAATGTAGAAGGTGGTAATCCCTACTCAGAGGAACCCATTCTGTTACATATGCTCGAACTCAAGAACGGTATAGAGCACACCAGTGGAGGCATGGAGGCATGCATATATGTATGTTCTGGCACTGATGAAATCCCATCAAAAATGGATAAATGGGTATCTGAGCTAGTGGACAAATACGGCAGAATCACATCTACTAAGAAAAAACCAGTTCCGAACAACCGAACTGAACGGCAAGGAAGACGACACAAGAGAGCCCAAGATTACAGGTACACACAAAAAATGTACCTAAAAGATAAAAAAATGCTAGACAATCAAATTATCGACGGCCTATCCCCCATCACTAATTACCTAAAACCCAGCAACGATGAAATCACCAAGGAATATTGGAATATTTTAGGGCAGGAATCCCCCAGGGATGATGCAATCATTCTGGATCCAGCTGAGGACGAGCTTGACATCTTCGACGCCATCACGGTGGAAGAGGTTCAAGCAGCCATTAAAAAACTAGGCAGAACCTCAGCCGGTCCTGATGGGATAGATTCTTCAAACTTAGGTAAGATTCCCATAAAGAATCTCGTGCTCCTATATAACATGATGCTCCATTCCGCATATATTCCTAACCCGGTACGAAAGAGTAGAACTGTGCTCATCCCAAAAACGAGCGACGGCTTACAACATGTTGGTAACTGGAGGCCTATCACCATTTCCTCCATATTGCGGCGCCTAATGAATAAAATCATAGCTAAAAGACTCATGAAATTAGACGAGAGCCAACGAGGATTTTATAGCATAGATGGATGTTTTGCAAATAACATTACGGTCCAAACAATAATAAATGACCGGAAAGGACGAGGCAAGAGCCTGGTGGTCTTAGCTCTGGACCTCAGGAAAGTCTTCGATTCAATATCCCATCACTCAATCGAAAGAGCCCTCAAGAGAGCCTGTATTGACAAAGACACAGTGAGTTACAGAATGGCAAATTTTAAGGATGCATGGACAACCATCTTCTGAGGGGGGAAAAATATTGCTGATGTTCAAATCCGCAGAGGTGTCAAGCAAGGAGACCCGCTGGCGTCCATCCTCTTTAATCTAATAATGGACGAACTGCTAGCATTCCTCAGGCCTAGATCAGGTGTCAAACTTGGCTCATATGAAATAACAGCCCTAGGTTATGCAGACGACCTGCTAATAATGGCAGATAATGAAATGGATGCCAAAATACTCCTTAGACTTGCCTGCGAATTTTTTAGGTAAAAGGCACTTAAGCCTCAATCCAAATAAGTGTCAATCCTTCTCCCTGCAAGTCATCCCCTCCAAAAAGAATCTCCTGCTCAGACCTGAACCAAGCTTCTACGTTGGAGAAGAACCAATACCTGTCATAATGTCAATAAGTGATAGCTTCAAGTATCTGGGAAGCCACTACACACATTCGGGCGTAGCTCCATGCAATATCGGCCAACTAAATATGCAAATAACCAGATTAATGAAGTCACCTCTAAAACCCTTCCAAAAATGGACATAGTTGAAAACCATCTTATACCACGATATATACATGACACACAGTCCCCATCGGTAAACTTAAAGATACTAAAGGAGACTGATAGGAAAATTAGGAGAGCTATTAAAAAGATCTTAAAGCTTCCTGTACATATAATTGATGAAGCACTGTACACTCCTACCAAGATGGGCGGACTGGGCATATTCAGTTTCACTAGGAAAATCCCCATCATAATGATGGAAAGGCTCCAAAAACTGAAAGAAAATTGCGATAGCTTCAATACTCTATTGAATGAGGCCAAAGGGATCGAGGCAAAATTACACCGCATGGTGAAACCTCAGTATAGGAGTGAAAATGCGGTGGACAAAACCAACGCTGAGAAACTCGAAGCCTTATTCTACGGAGGGGGCACACAGCAGGCAATAAATGACAATGCTGCCAATTTCTACATTAACTGCCCTCCAACATTTTGGAACAACACAGAGTATATTCAGGCTATTAAACTAAGGATCAACTCCTTGCCAACCAAGGGTCTGCCATATGGACCTCTGGAAGCCAGAAAGTGCAGAGCAAAATGCAACAGAATTGAATCGCTCTGCCACGTACCCTAAAAGTGTCATATGGGGCATACTAAAAGAATCGAGCGACACAACTTTATTGTAAAACGATGAAAAGATATGTCAATAAAGAAGAATTGGCAGGTCCTCGATGAACCGCACATTCGGAACACCAAGAGCATCTTGCAAAAGCCAGACCTGATATTCACACGAGACAATAAACTACTCGTAGTTGATGTTGGGGTGTCATGGGAGGCTCCCAGATCCCTTGGCGAAACATTTCTCATGAAAAAGGCAATATATAACCAGCCAGAGATCATAGAGGCCCTGCAAATGAAATACCCCGGAAAGGAGATCAAGGTTGTGCCTTTTATAATCGGTGCACGAGATATATGGTGCAAAGAGAGTACTCAGGTACTGGAACTCCTAGAAATTTGCAGCATCCGAAACAAGAGGGAGCTCGTGACTACTGCTCTGAGGGGCAGCTAGACGATACACACTAGTTTCTGCCGTGCCGCATGGGAATAACCCTCTTCTTACGAAATTCCTCGAGAATTCAACTGCTACCTCTGGCAAGAGACCCACAGAGAGGAACCGCTCAAACAGTACTGGTGCGTGTTGTGTGTGCGTGAGTGTATAAGAGCAGAGTACCCGAGTGGTAGTGCTAAAATCGGGAGTGCGTAAAAGCAGAGAACCCGTAGTGAGAGTGCTATGTTCGGGGAAAGACAATTTCAAAAACTCTTTGTCACTGCTCTGTTCACATTATACCATCTTTGTTCAAGTATCTCCTGCCCATATATTTACACTTGTATTGTTGCATTCAATAAAGAGTTTTACTAACCAAATGCCTCGTCATCTAATTAGTGACGCGCATGAATGGATTAACGAGATTCTCACTGTCCCTACCTACTATCTAGCGAAACCACTGACAAGGGAACGGGCTTGGAAAAATTAGCGGGGAAATAAGACCCTGTTGAGTTTGACTCTAGTCTGGCACTGTAAGGCGACATGAGAGGTGTAGCATAAGCGGGAGATGGAAACATCAACAGTGGAATACCACTATACTCCATTCACTTTTATAAAGTCTCCCGGTTGGCCATGATTTAGGTCTATCATGTTTTTTTAACTAAGGCAGAGGCTGGTTGGCACTACTGAAATGTCGGTAATGTCAAAACAATTCTTCGAGACGTTGCCAAATTACGTATTTCCTCTATTTCTACTCTCAACTCCCAACAGTCAACAATCAACATAATCCTTTATAAGTATAACTAATCTTTCATCTTAGACAAGATAAAATGCCGAAAGTAGTTTTAAAAAAGCAGAGAGACAGCATCCGAAAATGCTATACAGAACTGAAATCGGAATATTCTGATCGTAAACCTGATGTTTTGGAATCTATAATTTATGAGAAGTTATCCAACATTTTCGACGTATGTGAGAGAAAACCAAGTTATTATATTTTATATGAATAGATATTTGGTTTTTAGATACACGTCGCCACAGTAAAGAAAATTTTAAGTGAAAGAGACGACAAAGAATTTCCTTCTATTGGTGCACCCAAAAAGACACTGACTGAAGACTTTATGTTGAAGGAAGATCTGCAACGACAAATTTGGAATTTTAATTTGAAAAATGAACACTTTTCGATTGACACACTACTCACTTTTGCAAAAGAACATTTGGAATATAACGGAGGACGTACGTCACTTCTTAAAATTATAAAATCAATGGGTTACAAATACAAAAGGGTAAATGAACGCAAAATTTTATGTGAACAAATACATGTTGTTGCAGCCAAAATTACTTTCCTGCGAAAATTTCTACAGTATAAATCGTTGGATGAAAATATCAGGTTTGTGTTTCTAGATGAAACTTGGATTTACCAAAACGGTTCTTCAGCTCGTCAATGGACACATGAGTCTGATATGATGAGCAATCCATCCAAAATAAAATCAGAAGGAAAAGTTTTCACGGTTTTACACGCAGGAAGTAATTTTGGGATTTCAGAGGGTTGTGATTTTATTTTAGATTCAAAGAACAATGACCGTGACTATCACAAGACAATGACCAGTGAAATCTTTCAAAATTGGGTTATTAATCAACTGATTCCATCTTTATCTAAGATTCCTGTAAAATGTGTGGTTGTAATGGACAATGCACCATATCATTCGGTGCAATTGGATAAACCACCCACTTTTTCCAGCAAGAAAAGTGAGATGCAGGATTGGTTGATTAAAAACAAAATTGATTTCAATCAGAATTTCACCAAGAAACAACTTTGGAATTTTATATTACCTCTTCGAACTGACAGACAGAGACGATATGTAGTTGATGACCTTTTGAAGGAGAATGGACATGAGGTTCTTAGATTACCCCCCTATCATTGTCAGTATAATCCTATTGAAATGGCATGGGCGTTTTGTAAGAATTTTTATAACAAGAACATAAATTCGCATTCCTATACAAAGGATAGAGTGTTGAATTTATGGAGTTTGGCTCTTTCGAAATGTACAACAGATATGTGGCAAAATTTTATTTACATTGTGAAAGACTCATCACAGAGGACTGGACGAAACACATGGGCAATCTTCCAATAGCAGATATTCCTCCATTCATTATTTCATTGGAGGAATCTGACTCAGATTAAGGATTTTCTGAGGATGACTCTGATTCAAACGATGATCTAATGGATGTGGAATAATATGTAGTGAAAATTCTGAGAGCTTGTCTCTTCAACTTAAAATGCATGGTGGTCCAAAAATTCTAATAGGAACATCACTATTGTTGGGCACCTGATCTACTTAGCGATAGAGCTGCCTCTTTCAACAAGACAATCTATCCGGCAGTGTGAAAGACCCAACCGTTAGATTTTCTAGTGTGCATAAATATCCAATGCCCCCCTTCTTCAATTAGTACTGTATTGAAGATTTCCTAAGATCAAGGAGGTTCAACTGAATCAAACAAAATGACTCAAAGGCTATACTATACTATGACAGTAGAAGCTGCTGCAAGCCACCTAGGTGGAAAAATAACCAATTAGAAATCTTTGGGAGATGATTCTCCAATATAAGGGACACGTAGCGTTCTTCATACACCTGTCAGGGACCAAATGTAGGTAATATTATTTACTACTTCCTGCTGATTTGTTATCTTTTTTTGCGCGTATGTTCTGGGGAACATCGCGTTATAGTTTTGCCCAAATGTCTGTAACTTTCGAATTTTTTGACGGAAATGGTCTCAAACGATTAAGTTCGACTTCCCAATGAAGAATTCGAGGTCAAATTTGATTCTGTCCGTCCGAACGTTGCCACGATAACTTGAGAACGAAAAGAGCTAGCGACTTGAAATTTTCAGGGTAGGTGGCGCATCCCAATACGACGGACAAGTTCGTTAGAGGGCATAATCGGCCCAGTGGTTTCCGAGTAATAATTTTGTTTTCAACCAATATAAATCCGATCGAATTGAAACTTGGTGGGTAGTTGTAGAATATGAACCTAAGCACGTTTGTGAAATTTTGTGCGAATCGTATGGCTAAAAAATTTTAAAAAAATTATTAAAAAATATTTTTGTTGTCACGATAACTTGAGAACGGAATGAGATAGCGGCTTAGGTTAGGATGTGCACCAGACACGACATTTCAGTTTGTTTATGAGCATAATCGGCCAAACGGTTTTAGAGTTATTGCCATCTGAAATTTTCTGAAATTTGGTGGTTTTTTGTTCCTGATAACTCGAAAAATACTGAACCGATTGAATTCAAACATGGTTATTAGTTGTAGAATGCCAACGCGAAAATGTTTGCAAAATTTGGTGAGGTTAGCATTTGCAAAAAATTTTTAATAAATCATTGAAAATAAAAAAAAAATTCTCTATATCAGTAACTATTCGTTTGAAATTGCTGAAATTATGCAAGAGCCTTCATAACCTAACTCTACTGCCAACTTTCAAGTTTTAATACGATCGGTTAAATATTGTTGGAGATTCGAGCATTCTTGTGTGAGTTCAGTAGATGGGTGACCGTTGCCTCGATAACTTTCGAACGAAAGGAGATAGGGACTTGCAATTTTCAGGGTAGGTTGCGTGTCAGAAAGGCAGAGTTGAGTTCGTTTTTGGGCATAATCGGTCTAACAGTTTCCGAGTTATACCCACCTGGAATATTAATTCCTTAATAACTCAAAAAATAAATATTCGATCGCATTGGTGCTTGGTAACTAGTAAGAAAATCAACATAAAGAAGTGTTTAAAATTTTGTAAGAACCGTACCCCTAGAAAATTTGAAAAAAATGACGGAAAAAAATTTTAAGAACCGTACCCCTAGAAAATTTTAAAAGAATCACGAAAAAAAAATGGGTTCAAGCACTGACGTGAAGTCAGAAGCTTTTGCGCGTATGTTCTATTGTCCATTCTTCTGTATTGGACACCCTTAATCGAATTTACCATGGTAAATTATGTTGTCCATTCTCTTGTATTGGCCACTTAATTCGAATTTACCATGGTATATTCGAATTAAGAGTGTCCAATACAGGAGAATGGACATCATAATTTACCATGGTAAATTCGATTAAGGGTGTCCAATACAGAAGAATGGACAATAGAACATACGCGCAAAAGCTTCTGACTTCACGTCAGTGCTTGAATCCATTTTTTTGTTGTAGATATGATTTCTAGATATTTTGTCAGCAACATGTGCTCAACTGATGCAGTTAAGTTGTAAACAAATAAGACAGTAATCAGCCACCGACTCCGGGTATAAAAACCAGGATTTATCGAGCTTGTTTGCTACAATTTGCAGTTTGCACAAATACGAGCGAAATTGGTTAATCAATTATTGTACCAATATAAATATATTGGATTTGCATTCATTCAGAAGAATTGATAATCAACACAAACGTGATAAATTTGACCAGATGTTCCAAGAAACAGATAACTGTTGATAGCGAGGAACTAAATATGAGTTCCACGCCTGGGGATCTGATAAACTCAAACCAGAATGATATACAGGAGGTCCAGATGCAGGCACTACTCCAAATAATCACTTTCCCTGGGAAACTTTATTGGATTTGATCAACATGGTCATGCAATTTAACAAGTTCCAAAAACTCACACATGGCAAACAGTCATCAACAACAAGAATTCAACGGCAATCTTCACAAGAAAGTGCGGAGCAAATAGATCAAACAACAGATTTCAACAACTTCAAAACGATGATGGCGGAAATACTTCATCTGATGAGCAGACAAAAGGCAGAAAAAACAACGAAACAGAAATAATCCACAAACCACACCCTATAAATATTTATGGTGTGTCTAACTATAAGCAAGCTCAATAGCAGCGACCCCTCCTGAATCATATGTCGTTAAAACTATGGCAAACAATATAATGAAAGTCAACCCAGTCCATTCGGAAACGTATCAAAAATTAAAACATCACCTAAGATCAGAAAAAAATCATTCATCAAATGTACTGGTTATTGAAGAAAAGATCGAAGCTATCCCTCGAAAATAAAGTGACAATCTATAAATGTATCCTTAAACCAGTACGGAAATACGGAATAGAACTATGGGGATGTTTTAAGCCATCCAACATAAAAATATTCGAGTCAATCCAATCAAAAACGCTCCCTATGATAGCAAGAGCACCTTGTTATGCCTACAAAATGATCTGCGAATAAAATATATGAAAGATACAATGAATCCAAGAATCAACAAATACAGGGACCGAACCACAAATCATGACAATATTATGATAAGTAATCTCTTCACCCAACCCCTCTAGGAGAAGAGATTGAAATACTGAAAATAACCTGGCCCGAAGACAACCTGGAGGAATAATTGTACGGAGAACCATTGATGGATGGTACCCGACTCAAGCCAAGAATCAATATTACAGCACATTTACTGATCACTGTGTGAAGTAGATTGTAAATATGTCGGCCTGTTAATTCCAACTACTCTATACTTATTCAGTAGAGATATAGTTTTTTATATTTGTCCTCTATATATATCATAGGTAGAAATGTATGATGTCTTGTTCAAATGTCTTTTGCTAATACTGTGATTTCTTTAAACATGCTATATTGTTTCATATATCAAAGAACCTAATGCTCTTTCTAAAAAAAAATATGTGTATATGTAATGATGATAGAAAGTATTGTCTCGTTCTAGCAAATTATTGAAATTTTATGTACTGAAATGTTTCTTTTTTTGTTACCGTTTTCTCTTCAATCATTATTTGCCAGCTGGTAAAACATTGAACTTATGTATGGAAATGACATTATGAATTATACTTTATATATCTTATTTCATCCTATATTATTTCTAATGTTTTAGGTGATTGATTTTATGCTTTCTTTGTATGATTATAACTTACGTGTGATATTGAATCTGACATGAATAAATATTATTGTTCTTATTGGAATTAATATTGCTTTTATAACTGTTTTCATGAATGAACATGCAGGATTTATACAAAAATATAATAAATGTATGTAAAAAGATTTTCATAATAACATTTTCCTCTACAACCATATATTCGCTTAAAGCATATTTGGTTGACGATTGTTGCAATAGGAAAACTTCATTCTGTCTCGGCGCATGTTGAACTCGGGTTTCGTAGTACTACTATACATTTTGAAACTGGTGTATTTCAAGTTGTTCAACAAGGTATTTAAACGTCTTCTCGAGAAAAGTAGGAAATTCCATAGGTACGTCCGTTCGTTTAGAAGTTTTCCTGCCGGGTTATTCAGGTACTTTTATTCTTTTTCAGATGAACTATCGCAAAGAAACTACTCTATCCATTATTTTCCATTAAAATTTTAACACTTGATTCTTGATTTCCGTACAAGAAGATAGCATAACTATAACTGAATCTTCCAACCAGTTTATATACGTGAAATATTTCCAGTTACAACAGAGGAAACATTTTCTTCTACAGTAGTCAGGTCTTTGGAATTTTTGAATTCACATAATATCTTCTCAAATTCATTATTTTTCCCAAAAAATTCACATTGTGAAAAATACGTAATTACTACGACTTCTGTGTAGAGAGGACAACGTTGCGTAGTTCTCTGACAGGAAAATGAGCATAGCCTAACATTTTCAGAATATACACGGTGAAATGTGTCAAAATTTCATGGCCAACCGGGAGACTTTATAAAAGCGAATGGAGTATACTTTCATCGTTTCTTTACTTACTCGGTAAGACGGAACGCGTGCGTCGTCTGCTCTAGTGGCTGCGACTGTTCTCGAACCAAGCGCGTAGAGCGGGGCGCCGTTGTGAGGCCGGTCTCGTTCCGTTTTCGTTCGTTCACGCGAACGTGTCGGGCGTGATCGCGTCATTGCGTACGGGCCCCGATAAACGCTCCCGCGTGATCCGATCCGAGAACACTGCCAGGCGGGGAGTTTGATTGGGGTGGCACATCTGTCAAAGAATAACGCAAGTGTCCTAAGGCTAGCTCAGCGAGGACAGAAACCTCGCGTAGAGCAAAAGCGCAAATGCTGGCTTGATCCCGATGTTCAGTATGCATAGGGATTGCGAAAGCACGGCCTATCGATCCTTTTGGCTTGAAGAGTTTTCAGCAAAAGGTGTCAGAAAAGTTACCACAGGGATAACTGGCTTGTGGCGGCCAAGCGTTCATAGCGACGTCGCTTTTTGATCCGTCGATGTCGGCTCTTCCTACCATTGCGAAGCAGAATTCGCCAAGCGTCGGATTGTCCTCCCATCAATAGGGAACATGAGCTGGACGCCACAGAGTCTCGGGGGCAAAAACAGATGTGGGTTCGTTCGAAGGGGCGAAACGTAAGACTTTTGAGGGGGGTACCACCCCCCATCGAAAAAAATCGAAACGCCTCATACGCCTACGCGTTCGAGTTTTTCGCGGAACTTCTAGCGGAGAACGTTTAAGTTTCGCACGAAATTTTTGGAAGGGGTGGGTTTTCCCCCCCTCCTTCGTTTCGAGGATCCTTGACTGCCGAAGGATTTTTTTAGTTTAATGAATGGAGAACGTTTCGGTGATGCCGGGAACGACGTAGAGTGCCTGCCGAAAGTGCGGCGACTGCGCATGCGCTAACATTAACGACCACTTATCACGGCGGGATGGACTCGGGTCAAAAAGTGTGCGTGGAAAGATCGCCACGCGTTGACGATACCTTTCGACCGAGTATACCGGGTGGCCCAAAAAGTGACTTCCCGAAAAAAGTCTTCCGTTTCGGAATTTTTCGACATGTTTAAAGTCGCCCCGCGAACAGCGAAGAAAAAAAAATTCGAGACCGACTACCCACACCCTCTGAAAAATTTTTTTCTTACCACGTTGTAAAATTTTGGCCTTTTTTCGGTAAATTCTATGGGAGTTTGTTGTACCTCTCGACCTGACGCAATTTTTTTCTCAGAAAACCCTCCCCAGCACCAAAATGGGGGGGTCAGCTACGTGAAGGAATTTTTTCTAAAATACAACACCCTCAAAATCCCTCCTTCTGACACGCAACCTGATCGACGGTTGAGCGTTTTTTTCTGTCCTCCTGCGCGCATGCGCAGTGCGCAAGTCACAATTCTTTTTTGAATGACTCCGGAACGCTTCACACGATTCGAAAAATTCAAAGACCATCTTCATCCCTATGTCCCGTCGCTACTTTCGAGATAGTTGGGGACCCCCCCCCCCCCCCATTCCTGAATTCGGCTCTCCGTAGCGGGCGAGCAAAAAATTTTTCGATGCCACCGTTATGATTTTTCGATCGTTTGCGGTCGTCCAAGCGATTTTTCCAAGCTCGGCGTCTGAACATGCGCGGTTATCGAAAAGCCTATAACTCGACTCGCCGCGCTCTAATCGAAAAGTTTTTGGGAGAAGTTCGACGCGAAACGACGACAACTTTCGATCGATCATACAGGGTGGCCCAAAAAAGTTACTTCTGGAGAAAAGTCGTCCGTTCCGGATTCTTTCGAGACCTAACCCCCACCCTCCAAACAATTTTTTTTATACCAAGTCGTAAAATTTTGGCATTTTTTCGGAAAACTCTATGGGGGGGGGAGTCAGCCACGTGAAGAAATTTTTTCTAAAATACGAGACCCTCAAAATGTCTCCTTCTGACATGCGTCCTGATCGACGGTTATGCGTTTTTTTCTTTCCTCCTCCACGCTTGCGCTGTGCGCGTGTCACAATTCTTTTTTGAATAACTCAGGAATGCTCCTCTCGATCCAAAATATTTGAATACCCTTTTCATCCATATGTCCCGTCACTACTTTCGAGTTAGGTTGGGTCTCACTCCCTTCCGTTCCAAAATTTGGCTCTTCGTAACGGGTAAGCAGAAAATGTCTCGATGCCACCGTTATGATACTTCGACCATAGGTGGTCGTCTCAAGCGATTTTTCCGAGCTTGACGTCTGCGCATGTGCGGTTATCGAAATGCACATATCTCGACCGGCCGGTACGCAATCCAGCTCCAACTCCAACTCAAACTCAAACTCCAACTCCAACTCCAACTCCAACTCCAACTCCAACTCCAACTCCAACTCCAACTCCAACTCCAACTCCAACTCCAACTCCAACTCCAACTCCAACTCCAACTCCAACTCCAACTCCAACTCCAACTCCAACTCCAACTCCAACTCCAACTCCAACTCCAACTCCAACTCCAACTCCAACTCCAACTCCAACTCCAACTCCAACTCCAACTCCAACTCCAACTCCAACTCCAACTCCAACTCCAACTCCAACTCCAACTCCAACTCCAACTCCAACTCCAACTCCAAATCCAACTCCAACTCCAACTCCAACTCCAACTCCAACTCCAACTCCAACTCCAACTCCAACTCCAACTCCAACTCCAACTCCAACTCCAACTCCAACTCCAACTCCAACTCCAACTCCAACTCCAACTCCAACTCCAACTCCAACTCCAACTCCAACTCCAACTCCAACTCCAACTCCAACTCCAACTCCAACTCCAACTCCAACTCCAACTCCAGCTCCAACTCCAACTCCAACTCCAACTCCACCTCCACTTCCAACTCCAACCCCAACCCCAACTCCAACCCTAACTCCAACCCCAACCCCATCTCCAATTCCAACTCCTATAACGACAAACGACTGTTCCCAAGTCGCAGAACTCGGGGATCCGCGGTCTAGCTCTAGTGGAGATGGGAGTGGATTCCGAAAAGGGAACCTAGTAAATGGGCGCCAGGTAAATTTAAGTCTCCCAGATACCCCAGCGTAAAGTAATATTTCCTAAATTCACCAAAAGAATATTCACGCTAAAAACAAACAATTTATTCCAGCAGCTTACAACCCAGGTCTTAAGATTCAACAAAATAAAACTACTGTGAAACCCTGAATGAGGGTGGCGGAAATTGATTGTACGTAGATATTTCTCTTTGATTCAAATACGCGTCGCTTGAGCTCAGGCGCATCCACGTTTATTATCTATGATCGTATATGATTACTGTTAGAATGAATCTAGTAACAAAATATTTTATATGTTGGTAGTAGTGTCCTTTGGATAATGTTGGAGCTGCCAACTTCCGTTGTAGTTTTTTTTTTATTAAAGAAGTTAGTTGCTGAATGAAAATCAACGTGTGTTATTAGGTTATGGGCTATCTGTTTTAAAAGAAATATTTCAAGTACCGTAGCCGGGGGTTACTTTGAACAAGTTTTGCATTAATTTCATTGCAGCGCAAACATTTCTGCCGATATTTGAAAATTTTTTCAACCAATCGATGGCTTATTATCTCAGCTTCACTTTCCCGTTTGTACGACTCCGTTATCTTCAATAGAAGTTGGTGGGGCATATGTTTTTATGTTCAGAATTAACCCCCTAAGAAGGGGTTACTTTGAACAAGAGAGCGTCTACCATAGAAAACGCGAGTTTTTGGCGCTCTGTTCATAGAAACCCCTTGAATATGAAAGTATGAGTTTTTAAAAGAATAATGTCGCCTGATGACAAGGTTTTCCTTCACGGTTTAGCTCGTGAACCCCTGGCAATGTTCATTTTTTCATCGCAATGCTCCTAAGATTGTAAATTAAGTTTTTTTTCGCTGAGTTTACTCAAGAATGCAAAAATAAACACAAAAATTATAACTTTATTGAAAATATTTACATCTCTCAAGGAGCATGGGAAGTGGTAGATACCAACTGCCACTATGTGCGCGCACAGAAGTTTTTCCTCTTCAGCCGAAAATACGGTTGGACGTCCTGGGGATTTCGCTACAATTGAGAGGTTATCAGCTGCTGCATTTGCCTTCGCCGCCTCCTTGTACATGCAAATCGTTCCAGAGGGAATGTTTAATCTAAAACAAGAAAATATTCGTAATTAGGGACAACAATGGATTTGATTGTGCTCTAGTAGGTACCTACGTAAACAGAAAAAAAAAACTCACTCAGTAGAAGCAGCCCTGATAGTTGATTTTCCAGCTAAACACTTTTCTACTGCCTTGGCAAGGATTTCTGGTGAATCATTTCGGTACATCCGAGCTCCCAACTTGCGAATATAAGTTCGCGGCATGTTGGCTTGCCCCTGATGAACAAAAAGTAGACGAAAGCGCGATGTTCAAAGTAACCCCTCAAAGTGCCTGTTATTTACTCGATTAGCCATATAAAATCAACGAAATGAGTTAGAGATATGAAATAAAAAAGAAAATGCTGCCAATAGATTGATAAGAAATATATAACTTACCTGAAACGGTATTTCACAACAGGATCACTGCGGCAGAGGAGGTTTGAGGATTGTTCCCGGAACAGCTGATTTCACAATTCCGATGAAAAGGCGCGCAGCGGCTCAGGTTAGCCAACCTGACAATGTTTCTCGATCGTAGCGCCGTCTACATGTAATAATTGAATGTTGAGTACCAACTAGAGGTCGCTAGCTTGTGAACTAAGCCCGCTATGAGGATTTTTGATTTTACAACGTATCTGTTCACAGTAACCCCTTGTGTTCAAAGTAACCCCCGGTTACGGTATATAGTTTAGTACAGTTGAAATAGTGTTGAATTTTCGTATTAAATATGGCCGTGAACTACGCACAAAGTATTCCGAAACTAAAAGGTAGAGAAAATTATGACGAGTGGTGTTTTACTGCAGAAAACCTGTTGGTGCTTGAGGACCTAGTCCATTATATTAAGCCGATTCCAAGCAAGGAAATAGAGCCAGAAGAGGATGCAAAAACCAAGGCGAAGTTAATTCTAACGATAGATCCTGGATTGTATGTGCATATCAAGGAAACAACCAGTTCAAAAGAGTTATGGACGAAACTAAAAAACATGTTCGATGACTCAGGTTATTACAGAAAGATTAGTCTACTTCGGCATTTAATCTCGATAAGGCAATAAAACTGTAATTCAATGACCTCGTATGTGACAGATTTAGTCGATACAGCGCAAAGATTAAAAGGCACAGGGTTTGCAATCACGGATGAATGGATTGGATCGTTATTATTAGCAGGATTGTCTGAAAAATTTTCTCCAATGATTATGGATTATTATGCCATAGAGCATTCAGGTATTCAGATCACCACGGACGCAATTAAACCGAAATTAATCGATATGGAAGTTGCGAGATCCACCGACAAAAACTCCAGTAGCGCTGCATTCGCTGCCAGAAAATGGCTGTCAAAGTCGAATAACAACAACAAATATGCCGGACAGACATCGAAAATGACAGAAAATAAGGTTACATGTTACAAATGTAAAAAAGTAGGTCATTTCAGAAGTCAGTGTCCGTTATTGAAGAAAAGTAAAGAATGTAACGCTTTTAATGTGGTGTTTCTGAATGGACCTTATAATAAAAATGGGTTCAAGCACTGACGTGAAGTCAGAAGCTTTTGCGCGTATGTTCTATTGTCCATTCTTCTGTATTGGACACCCTTAATCGAATTTACCATGGTAAATTATGTTGTCCATTCTCCTGTATTGGACACTCTTAATTCGAATTTACCATGGTAAATTCGAATTAAGTGGCCAATACAAGAGAATGGACAACATAATTTACCATGGTAAATTCGATTAAGGGTGTCCAATACAGAAGAATGGACAATAGAACATACGGGCCAAAGCTTCTGACTTCACGTCAGTGCTTGAACCCATTTTGTTTTTCGTGATTTTTTTTAAATTTTCTAGGGGTACGGTTCTTAAAATTTTTATTTTCGTCATTTTTTTCAAATTTTCTAGGGGTACGGTTCTTACAAAATTTTAAACACGTCTTTATGTTGATTTTCTACTACTAGTTACCAAGCACCAATGCGATCGAATATTTATTTTTTGAGTTATTAAGGAAATAATATTCCAGGTGGGTATAACTCGGAAACCGTTAGACCGATTATGCCCAAAAACGAACTCAACTCTCCCTTTCGGATACGCAACCTACCCTGAAAATTGCAAGTCCCTATCTCCTTTCGTTCGAAAGTTATCGAGGCAACGGTCACCCACCTACTGTACTCACACAAGAATGCTCGAATCTCCAACAATATTTAATCGATCGTATTAAAACTTGAAAGTTGGCAGTAGAGTTAGGTTATGAAGGCTCTTGCGAAATTTCAGCAATTTCAAACGAATAGTTACTGATATATGGAATTTTTTTTTTTATTTTCAATGATTTATTAAAAATTTTCTGCAAATGCTATCCTCACCAAATTTTGCATACATTTTCGCGTTGGCATTCTACAACTAATAACCATGTTTCAATTCAATCGGTTCAGTATTTTTCGAGTTAATCAGTTACAAAAACCACCAAATTTCAGAAAATTTCAGATGGCTATAACTCTAAAACCGTTTGGCCGATTATGCTCATAAACAAACTTTAATGTCGCGTTCTGGTGCACATCCTAACCTGAAAATTTCAAGCCGCTATCTCATTCCGTTCTCAAGTTATCGTGACAACAAAAATATTATTTAATAATTTTTTTAAAATTTTCTAGCCATATGATTCGCACAAAATTTCACAAACGTGCTTAGGTTCATATTCTACAACTACCCACCAAGTTTCAATTCGATCGGATTTATATTGGTTGAAAACAAAATTATTACTCGGAAACCACTGGGCCGATTATGCCCATTAACGAACTTGTCCGTCGTATTGGGATGCGCCACCTACCCTGAAAATTTCAAGTCGCTAGCTCTTTTCGTTCTCAAGTTATCGTGGCAACGGCCGGACGGCCGGACGGACACAATCAAATTTGACCTCGAATTCTTCATTGGGGAGTCGAACTTAATCGTTTGAGACCATTTTTGTCAAAAAATTCGAAAGTTACAGACATTTGGGCAAAACTATAACGCGATGTTCCCCAGAACATACGCGCAAAAATGAGTTTATATGACCGTCCTTCTGCTCTTTTTCATATACGCAGTATCTGAAAATCCGATCAAGTGTAGATGAAAGCATGTTGACTCTGAACACCCATACAATACTGATTAAAAACCAAATCATTCTAAAAGTGATCATTTAGCTTCAGTAACCTCTATTATAATTTCATACAAACGCCTTATAACCGCAATAGTACGGGTTTTTAAAATAAGTAGTTGAGTAATTAATACAAATAACATTTTTCTCTTTTCTAGTGTTTCAAAAGAAATGTGGATGTTTGAGGAGGCCTCAGTAGAAATCATAAAATTGTTCCAAAACGAAAGGAAGGAACTGTATTACATTCCTTACAAAAGGAAAACCGAATCAAGCCCTAAGAAAGCACCAAAGGGTCGTTTATGGTCAAGGTACCATAATGTTAGAAGTTTATTAAAAATTGCGGAGGGCACACCCAAAGGATCTTGCACTGACATTAGTTCGACTGAAGGGACAACGAGAGGTATATATAATTTTATTGATATATATCATATAATATTTTCAAAGTTATATATTGCAAGTGGGGAGGAAACCAATGAGTATGCTGTTTTCTGGAATTGTCAACTGCTTTTGCTTTAAAAAACATAATAGGTTTCATAAAATCTGATGAAATCAATGATCAGATTTTCTCAGCTTATCCAAGTACTTAATTTATTCTGTACTACATTTATTTTTCAGATAATAATAATAACGATACAACAAAATATGAGCTACTTCATAAAATAGTTGAGCCGAAAACAAGGGTACTAGAATTGTGGGAATCTACCTACCATTTCAGAACTAAGCATTTTAAAGATCTATCAATTGATCAGATCTTTTCAGAAGTTGAAGCACTGAAATTAAATATAGGTGCAGAGCTGGTAATATTTTTTTTTAATATGAAATATATTTGTAAAATTTGATATACCTACCTATTTTTGATATTTCATAAATTATCTAATATGTATAAGGTTTAGTACTTCACATAAAAACTTATAGTGTCTACAGCTATTTATTAATTATATTTTCAGATAAATTCCGATTTCAACGAAAAATTCCCTGACAAAATAGATAGCATTTATTTAAAATGGCCACAATTATCAGATGCCATTATAAAGGAAAGTGAACAACGAAAAGTAGTTGCCTTACAAGACACTGTTGGAGTTGGTGAGTTATATTTTCCTACTGAGCATCTGATTCTGTTTTAGGACTGAATATGTTTTATTCGAAAATAATAATTCCCTACAAATACCAGAGAGTACTTGATCTACTAACTTAATATTGAATATTTTCCACCAGAACCATCTATCATATCTTTATTAACCCTACCATACTTGGTGCCACCAGTTACCTTGAGAAGGAGCAAAGATTTCAACTGGAGGCCAAGCAGGAGCGAAATTCAGGAAAGCTTCTTCTTTCATGCTGAGGTATGTAGTTTATGCATATTCATTCATAATATATCATATTACAGATTTGCCTAGTTAGAAAGACACAAGAAAAGGTAATTATGCAGTTCTAAAAGAACTCTGCCAGCGATGTGAAAAAAATTGTATTTTCTATGTTTGGGTCTCAGATTGCAACAATGAAGAAAAAAAGTCTGCAATCATTAGAGTTTTTCCAAAAAAATAAATTGTAAAGTTTGGTATTTCGGAGTGAGGTTATTTCGTGTTTTAGCCAGTGTACTAACCTCACTACACATTTTATTTGGAACATCTATAAGGATTGTGACTTCTTGTTTTCATTTTCGTAATCTGGGACCCAAGCCCTGTAAATGCAACTTTTTTCACATCGCTAGCACAGTTCTTTTAAAATGACGAATCCTCCCAGAATAAGTTTCAGTTCTCTTAGAACTGCATAATTACCGAACGTTTTTACAATTTTCATTTTTATTGGCAGGTATTATTTATTTTATGATGAATTTAATGCAAAGTCTGTGTCTCTGAAAAAGCATTCTGATTTGTTCATACAAGTTTTGAAGATGAACTTCAATAATCTTTTTTCTTTAATTGTGAGGTGCTGGCCATCTGAGTTATAATGAACATGGCTGAATGTTTTTTTGAATAGTGCGTGAATTTTCAGAAGTTCAGATTTCTAAAGCATTTTTGCTTGGGCTTTTCAGAGTGAGGAAGATGTAGAAAAAGTACTGACAAGAAGGAAACAAAAGTTGGCATGGGCCAATTCAACGCTCCAACCGTTTGGTGTTATTATAGGACCATTAACTATGGTAACAGAATTCAGGGTTTATATTGGCGATGTTTTTTACACATTTGACTCCATGATCAGAGCTATTGAAATATTATTTAAAAGTTTTCATTCTCTTAGTATTAAATATCCTATTGAAAATCAACATATATGGTATTTTTTGGAAGCTATGTTATATGACATGAAATGTAAAAATGGGTTCAAGCCCTGTGGACAGGAGCTTTCTGGCGCTCTAGTTCAAACAGACAAATTATATCTCCGAAAGTATTGGTTTCTCAGAGTTGAGAATTATATCAATGTATTCTTATGATAGAACTGCATCATACAGGAAATTCAATTCAAATAATAGTTTATTTTACAAGATTAAATGAGCAATCTGAGAATGAGAACTGCACCATGGAAGAAACCAAATTAAAATAGCTGAAATGAATTTGACTCTCTCTTATAGAACAGGATGAAATGTACGAGTATGAACACAGATCATATAATAAAGCTTAGATAGAATAATTATAGCATTCTGGGAAAACATAGAAGTACGATTCATTATTGAAATTTAGAACTTCATCTTAGCAGAAATTGAATTCAAACATCATAGAAGAATTTAAATTCAACAAGAGTGCCAAAAATTATCAATCCAAAACCAACAGACGAATTCTACCCAACAACGAACTCATCCGAGATATTCATTCCTCAATTCCAGTTTTGTTTTTAGTGGAGATATTCTGAACTCAATATTATTAACTTACCATTACCATTCCCATCATCATATGGATTGACCATCGGCATGAAAATATCAACCAACAAAAACTATGATATTATATTATAATTCTCATATTGATACCATTACTGGAATGAATGACAATGAGACAACGTCAAATTTGACGTTATAACAATTCATAGAATAGCCACAGAATAATTCTATCATTGAAATTTTGAAAAATCATATCTCCGAAAGTATTAGTTTGTTAGAGTTAAAAATGATATGAATGGATTCTTATGATAAAACTCCTTATTGAAAAAAAATTTAATTTGGAATTTGTTCTGTAAAAAAAAATTTTTTTTTTGTTACTCCGAAACCATCTGTCCGATTTTGCCCAATAACGAACTTAGCCGAGATATTTATCCCCCAAACACACTCTGAAAATTTCAACTGTCTAGCTCATTCCGTTCGAGAGTTATCGTGCCTACGGCCGGACGGCCGGACCGGCCGGACGGCCGGACGGCCGGACCGGCCGGACAGAATGAATTTCGACCACGGATTCTTGATCAGTGAGTCGAACCAAATCGTTTAAGACCATTTTCATCGAAAAATTCGAAAATTACAGACATTTGGGCAAATTGATAAGCACTCAGTTCCGAGGAACTAGAGCGCCAAAAACAGCTCGGCTGCTGCTCTGATAGCTGACATAAAGCCATATATATTGAAGTAAACAAATCAAAATTTAGTATATATTTTCAGTATTATTTTCATTCATATTTTCCTCATTATCATGCCATTTTGCGCTTATTGTTTTAAACATTTAGAAAACATTAAATATCTGGTGATTCATCAAAAGAATATACACAATTGTATAGAGAATCAAAAATACCAATGTGTTGAAAATGGTTGTTTTAGAAATTATTCTTCTCTGAATTCTTATAGAAAGCATTTGAAAATCCATGACTCTAATTCAGAGAATAATACGATTGCATCAGTTCAACAATGTCAACCTAAAGAAATTACACAAGCTGCAGTACCATGTGAGCCAGTCATTGAAGATAACGAGGTGCCTAAAGAAATTACTAATTTAAATTCAGAAGTTTCAGAACTTCAAAATCTAACAGAGAATTTGAAGACTTCATTTTTTTGTAAAATGTATGGAAATACTTGTTTCAATAGGAAAAATGTTCAAGATATCATAAACAGCACTAAAGACTTGATAGAAGAACC
The DNA here is from genome assembly GCA_937662695.2 of Halyzia sedecimguttata. Classification (NCBI taxonomy): domain Eukaryota; kingdom Metazoa; phylum Arthropoda; class Insecta; order Coleoptera; family Coccinellidae; genus Halyzia; species Halyzia sedecimguttata. The sequence goes on along the minus strand of OW569419.2, from coordinate 44,720,451 downwards.
AATCACACTACTTAAAAATACTGTTTCAGTGTTAGCTAGAGAATATAATTTCACCTCAAATCACACTGAAGCTCTGAATTGTATGTTTGATTCAATAACTAATATTTTTGATGATGTAAACTCCGACTATCTACGTTTGAAATATTTAGAAAAAAGTAAATATTACATTAGCCCTATAGAAATTATTATTGCCGAATTTGCCAGGGAAACTGAACGTGGAATAGAAACTGTGAAGCATAATGCCCAGCTAATCCCACCAATTGATGTGTTGAAAAATTTCAGGCAGAAAAACTCATTTCATACAAACAGATTTCTGGAAAGAAAAAATTAAACGTTTTTCCTTGAATTGTGATAACGAATTTTTTTTGCCCATAGTTTTTGCGCGTATGTTCTGGGGAACATCGCGTTATAGTTTTGCCCAAATGTCTGTAACTTTCGAATTTTTTGAAAAAAATGGTCTCAAACGATTAAGTTCGACTCCCCAATGAAGAATTCGAGGTCAAATTTGATTCTGTCCTGCCGGCCGGCCGTCCGGCCGTTGCCACGATAACTTGAGAACGAAAAGAGCTAGCGACTTGAAATTTTCAGGGTAGGTGGCGCATCCCAATACGACGTACAAGTTCGTTAATGGGCATAATCGGCCCAGCGGTTTCCGAGTAATAATTTTGTTTTAAACCAATATAAATCCGATCGAATAGAAACTTGGTGAGTAGTTGTAGAATATGAACATAAGCACGTTTGTGAAATTTTGTGCGAATCATATGGCTAGAAAATTTTAAAAAAATTATTAAAAAATGTTTTTGTTGTCACGATAACTTGAGAACGGAATGATATAGCGGCTTGAAATTTTCAGGTTAGGATGAGCACCAGAACGCGACATTTCAGTTCGTTTATGAGCATAATCGGCCAAACGGTTTTAGAGTTATAGCCATCTGAAATTTTCTGAAAGTTCGTGGTTATTGTTCCTCATTAACCCGAAAAGTACTGAACCGATTGAATTCAAACATGGTTATTAGTCGTAGAATTCCAACGCGGAAATGTTTGCAAAATTTAGTGAGGATAGCATTTGTAGAAAATTTTTGATAAATCATTGAAAAAAAAAAAATTCTATATATCAGTAACTAATCGTTAGAAATATATGAAATTTTGCAAGAGCCTTCATAACCTAACTCTACCGCTAAGTTTCAAGTTTTAATACAATCGGTTTAATATTGTTGGAGATTGGAGCATTCTTGTGTGAATTCAGTAGATGGGTGACCGTTGCCTCGATAACTTTCGAACGAAAGGAGATAGGGAATTGCAATTTTCAGGGTAGGTTGCGTATCCGAAAGGGAGAGTTGAGTTCGTTTTTGGGCATAATCGGTCTAACGGTTTCCGAGTTATACCCACCTGGAATATTATTTTCTTGATAACTGAAAAAATAAATATTCGATCGAATTGAAGCTTGGTAACTAGTAGTAGAAAATCAACATAAAGACGTGTTCAAAATTTTGTAAGAACCGTACCACTAGAAAATTCGAAAAAAATGACGAAAATGAATTTTAATAACCGTACCCCTAAAAAATTTCAAAAAAAATCACGAAAAAAATAATTGGTTCAAGCACTGACGTGAAGTCAGAAGCTTTTGCGCGTATGTTATATTGTCCATTCTTACGTATTGGACACCCTTAACCGAAATTACCATGGTAAATTATGTTGTCCATTCTCCTGTATTGGACACTTAATTCGAATTTACAATGGTAAATTCGAATTAATAGTGTCCAATACAGGAGAATGGACAACATAATTTACCATGGTAATTTCGGTTAAGGGTGTCCAATACAGAAGAATGGACAATAGAACATACGCGCAAAAGCTTCTGACTTCACGTCAGTGCTTGAACCAATTTTTATTATGATGACTATGAAGTAGGCAACCCCCTTGGATCCCATGCAATGATTCACAAACTTGGAGCAATTTATTACTATATTCCCATACTTCCCCCAGTTTTTCAAGCATCTCTAAATAATATATTCATAGGTTTACTTTTTCATTCTAGTGATCTGAAATTATTCGAACCGAGTGCAGTTTTGAATAAGCTCATTGAGGAAATAAAAAAACTAGAAAATTTTGGCATTGAAGTATGTGTTGGTGACAAAAAATATAGACTGTGTTTGCGCGTATGTTCTGGGGAACATCGCGTTATAGTTTTGCCCAAATGTCTGTAACTTTCGAATTTTTAGACGAAAATGGTCTCAAACGATTTAGTTCGACTCCCCAATGAAGAATTCGAGGTCAAATTTGATTCTGTCCGGCCGGCCGTCCAGCCGGCCGTTGCCACGATAACTTGAGAACGAAAAGAGCTAGCGACTTGAAATTTTCAGGGTAGGTGGCGCATCCCCATACGACGGACAAGTTCGTTAATGGGCATAATCGGCCCAGCGGTTTCCGAGTAATAATTTTGTTTTCAACCAATATGAATCCGATCGAATTGAAACTTGGTGAGTAGTTGTAGAATATGAAAGCACGTTTGTGAAACTTTGTGCGAATCGTATGGCTAGAAAATTAAAAAAAAATATATTAAAAAATTTTTTTGTTGTCACGATAACTTGAGAACGGAATGAGATAGCGGCTTGAAATTTTCAGGTTAGGATGTGCACCAGAACGCGACATTTCAGTTTGTTTATGAGCATAATCGGCCAAACTGTTTTAGAGTTATAGCCATCTGAAATTTTCTGAAATTTGGTGGTTTTTTGTTCCTGATTAACTCGAAAAATACTGAACCGATTGAATTCAAACATGGTTATCAGTTGTAGAATGCCAACGCGAAAATGTTTGCAAAATTTGGTGAGGTTAGCATTTGCAAAAAATTTTTAATAAATCATTGAAAATAAAAAAAAATTCTATATATCAGTAACTATTCGTTTGAAATTGCTGAAATTATGCAAGAGCCTTCATAACCTAACTCTACTGCCAACTTTCAAGTTTGAATACGATCGGTTAAATACTGTTGGAGATTCGAGCATTCTTGTGTTAGTTCAGTAGATGGGTGACCGTTGCCTCGATAACTTTCGAACGAAAGGAGATAGGGACTTGCAATTTTCAGGGTAGGTTGCGTGTCCGAAAGGCAGAGTTGAGTTCGTTTTTGGGCATAATCGGTCTTACGGTTTCCGAGTTATACCCACCTGGAATATTATTTTCTTAATAACTCAAAAAATAAATATTCGATCGCATTGGTGCTTGGTAACTAGTAGTAGAAAATCAACATAAAGAAGTGTTTAAAATTTTGTAAGAACCGTACCCCTAGAAAATTTGAAAAAAATGACGAAAAAAAATTTTAAGAACCGTACCCCTAGAAAATTTTGAAAAAATCACGAAAAAAAAATGGGTTCAAGCACTGACGTGAAGTCAAAAGCTTTTGCGCGTATGTTCTATTGTCCATTCTTCTGTATTGGACACCCTTAATCGAATTTACCATGGTAAATTATGTTGTCCATTCTCTTGTATTGGCCACTTAATTCGAATTTACCATGGTAAATTCGAATTAAGAGTGTCCAATACAGGAGAATGGACATCATAATTTACCATGGTAAATTCGATTAAGGGTTTCCAATACAGAAGAATGGACAATAGAACATACGCGCAAAAGCTTCTGACTTCACGTCAGTGCTTGAACCAATTTTTATTATGATGACTATGAAGTAGGCAACCCCCTTGGATCCCATGCAATGATTCACAAACTTGGAGCAATTTATTACTATATTCCCATACTTCCCCCAGTTTTTCAAGCATCTCTAAATAATATATTCATAGGTTTACTTTTTCATTCTAGTGATCTGAAATTATTCGAACCGAGTGCAGTTTTGAATAAGCTCATTGAGGAAATAAAAAAACTAGAAAATTTTGGCATTGAAGTATGTGTTGGTGACAAAAAATATAGACTGTGTTTGCGCGTATGTTCTGGGGAACATCGCGTTATAGTTTTGCCCAAATGTCTGTAACTTTCGAATTTTTAGACGAAAATGGTCTCAAACGATTTAGTTCGACTCCCCAATGAAGAATTCGAGGTCAAATTTGATTCTGTCCGGCCGGCCGTCCGGCCGGCCGTTGCCACGATAACTTGAGAACGAAAAGAGCTAGCGACTTGAAATTTTCAGGGTAGGTGGCGCATCCCCATACGACGGACAAGTTCGTTAATGGGCATAATCGGCCCAGCGGTTTCCGAGTAATAATTTTGTTTTCAACCAATATGAATCCGATCGAATTGAAACTTGGTGAGTAGTTGTAGAATATGAAAGCACGTTTGTGAAACTTTGTGCGAATCGTATGGCTAGAAAATTTAAAAAAAAATATTAAAAAATTTTTTTGTTGTCACGATAACTTGAGAACGGAATGAGATAGCGGCTTGAAATTTTCAGGTTAGGATGTGCACCAGAACGCGACATTTCAGTTTGTTTATGAGCATAATCGGCCAAACTGTTTTAGAGTTATAGCCATCTGAAATTTTCTGAAATTTGGTGGTTTTTTGTTCCTGATTAACTCGAGAAATACTGAACCGATTGAATTCAAACATGGTTATCAGTTGTAGAATGCCAACGCGAAAATGTTTGCAAAATTTGGTGAGGTTAGCATTTGCAAAAAATTTTTAATAAATCATTGAAAATAAAAAAAAATTCTATATATCAGTAACTATTCGTTTGAAATTGCTGAAATTATGCAAGAGCCTTCATAACCTAACTCTACTGCCAACTTTCAAGTTTGAATACGATCGGTTAAATACTGTTGGAGATTCGAGCATTCTTGTGTTAGTTCAGTAGATGGGTGACCGTTGCCTCGATAACTTTCGAACGAAAGGAGATAGGGACTTGCAATTTTCAGGGTAGGTTGCGTGTCCGAAAGGCAGAGTTGAGTTCGTTTTTGGGCATAATCGGTCTTACGGTTTCCGAGTTATACCCACCTGGAATATTATTTCCTTAATAACTCAAAAAATAAATATTCGATCGCATTGGTGCTTGGTAACTAGTAGTAGAAAATCAACATAAAGAAGTGTTTAAAATTTTGTAAGAACCGTACCCCTAGAAAATTTGAAAAAAATGACGAAAAAAAATTTTAAGAACCGTACCCCTAGAAAATTTTGAAAAAATCACGAAAAAAAAAATGGGTTCAAGCACTGACGTGAAGTCAGAAGCTTTTGCGCGTATGTTCTATTGTCCATTCTTCTGTATTGGACACCCTTAATCGAATTTACCATGGTAAATTATGTTGTCCATTCTCTTGTATTGGCCACTTAATTCGAATTTACCATGGTAAATTCGAATTAAGAGTGTCCAATACAGGAGAATGGACATCATAATTTACCATGGTAAATTCGATTAAGGGTGTCCAATACAGAAGAATGGACAATAGAACATACGCGCAAAAGCTTCTGACTTCACGTCAGTGCTTGAACCCATTTTTTTGTTGTAGATATGATTTCTAGATATTTTGTCAGCAACATGTGCTCAACTGATGCAGTTAAGTTGTAAACAAATAAGACAGTAATCAGCCACCGACTCCGGGTATAAAAACCAGGATTTATCGAGCTTGTTTGCTACAATTTGCAGTTTGCACAAATACGAGCGAAATTGGTTAATCAATTATTGTACCAATATAAATATATTGGATTTGCATTCATTCAGAAGAATTGATAATCAACACAAACGTGATAAATTTGACCAGATGTTCCAAGAGACAGATAACTGTTGATAGCGAGGAACTAAATATGAGTTCCACGCCTGGGGATCTGATAAACTCAAACCAGAATGATATACAGGAGGTCCAGATGACAGGCACTACACCAAATAATCACTTTCTCTGGGAAACTTTATTGGATTTGATCAACATGGCCATGCAATTTAACAAGTTCCAAAAACTCACACATGGCAAACAGTCATCAACAACAAGAATTCAACGGCTATCTTCACAAGAAAGTGCGGAGCAAATAGATCAAACAACAGATTTCAACAACTTCAAAACGATGATGGCGGAAATACTTCATCTGATGAGCAGACAAAATGCAGAAAAAACAACGAAACAGAAATAATCCACAAACCACACCCTATAAATATTTATGGTGTGTCTAACTATAAGCAAGCTCAATAGCAGCGACCCCTCCTGAATCATATGTCGTTAAAACTATGGCAAACAATATAATGAAAGTCAACCCAGTCAATTCGGAAACGTATCAAAAATTAAAACATCACCTAAGATCAGAAAAAAATCATACATCAAATGTGCTGGTTATTGAAGAAAAGATCGAAGCTATCCCTCGAAAATAAAGTGACAATCTATAAATGTATCCTTAAACCAGTACGGAAATACGGAATAGAACTATGGGGATGTTTTAAGCCATCCAACATAAGAATATTCGAGTCAATCCAATCAAAAACGCTCCCTATGATAGCAAGAGCACCTTGTTATGCCTACAAAATGATCTGCGAATAAAATATATAAAAGATACAATGAATCCAAGAATCAACAAATACAGGGACCGAACCACAAATCATGACAATATTATGATAAGTAATCTCTTCACCCAACCCCTCTAGGAGAAGAGATTGAAATACTGAAAATAACCTGGCCCGAAGACAACCTGGAGGAATAATTGTACGGAGAACCATTGATGGATGGTACCCGACTCAAGCCAAGAATCAATATTACAGCACATTTACTGATCACTGTGTGAAGTAGATTGTAAATATGTCGGCCTGTTAATTCCAACTACTCTATACTTATTCAGTAGAGATATAGTTTTTTATATTTGTCCTCTATCTATATCATAGGTAGAAATGTATGATGTCTTGTTCAAATGTCTTTTGCTAATACTGTGATTTCTTTGAACATGCTATATTGTTTCATATATCAAAGAACCTAATGCTCTTTCTAAAAAAAAATATGTGTATATGTAATGATGATAGAAATTGTCTCGTTCTGGCAAATTATTGAAATTTTATGTACTGAAAAACAGTTTCTCTATTTCAGTATCGTAATGAGTCCATTCCAGCACTGAAAACAGTGCTGGAATGAACTCATTCCCGCATTGTTTTCAGTTATATTTTTCGTTTTGTGGTAGTCAGCACTTACATTCGATCCTATCAAATTTCAACACACGTCAATTGACTATACAATATAATCTGGATATAGTGAAATAATTGTTGAGGAAAAGCTTTATTTTCATTAAAAAATATGGTACTAGAGATTTCCTTCTTGCTAATTTTGAATCATTCATGCTATTAGGAAACTGTTTTAAATCTGATCTCCATGCCTACGCACGTTTCAAATTCAAATTCCGTAATCTGTCAACTTTCGTAACAGTAACACCAACTACCAAGATACAACACAAAAGTCACTAGGTTGTATAATACGAATTTTTCATTAAATTTCAACAGTATTTTACAAAACTTGCCTGAAATAGAGAAAATATCGTCTAATACTCGTTGCAGAAGGCAATTCCAACACTCATGCGTTCGAAAACTCGCTCCTTCGTCGCTCGTTTTTGAATTTCGCATTCGTGTTTTAATAGGAGCCCATTCTGCAACTTGTTTTAGAATATACTATTCTTTATTTTGTTACCGTTTTCTCTTCAATCATTATTTGCCAGCTGGTAAAACATTGAACTTATGTATGGAAATGACATTATGAATTATACTTTATATATCTTATTTCATCCTATATTATTTCTAATGTTTTAGGTGATTGATTTTATGCTTTCTTTGTATGATTATAACTTACGTGTGATATTGAATCTGACATGAATAAATATTATTGTTCTTATTGGAATTAATATTGCTTTTATAACTGTTTTCATGAATGAACATGCAGGATTTATACAAAAATATAATAAATGTATGTAAAAAGATTTTCATAATAACATTTTCCTCTACAACCATATATTCGCTTAAAGCATATTTGGTTGACGATTGTTGCAATAGGAAAACTTCATTCTGTCTCGGCGCATGTTGAATTTATTTCGTTTTCTATCACTATATTTCATTATTTTTAACTGTAACTCGGGTTTCGTAGTACTACTATACATTTTGAAACTGGTGTATTTCAAGTTGTTCAACAAGGTATTTAAACGTCTTCTCGAGAAAAGTAGGAAATTCCATAGGTACGTCCGTTCGTTTAGAAGTTTTCCTGCCGGGTTATTCAGGTACTTTTATTCTTTTTCAGATGAACTATCGCAAAGAAACTACTCTATCCATTATTTTCCATTAAAATTTTAACACTTGATTCTTGATTTCCGTACAAGAAGATAGCATAACTATAACTGAATCTTCCAACCAGTTTATATACGTGAAATATTTCCAGTTACAACAGAGGAAACATTTTCTTCTACAGTAGTCAGGTCTTTGGAATTTTTGAATTCACATAATATCTTCTTCTCAAATTCATTATTTTTCCCAAAAAATTCACATTGTGAAAAATACGTAATTACTACGACTTCTGTGTAGAGAGGACAACGTTGCGTAGTTATCTGACAGGAAAATGAGCATAGCCTAACATTTTCAGAATATACACGGTGAAATGTGTCAAAATTTCATGGCCAACCGGGAGACTTTATAAAAGCGAATGGAGTATACTTTCATCGTTTCTTTACTTACTCGGTAAGACGGAACGCGTGCGTCGTCTGCTCTAGTGGCTGCGACTGTCACGGTGTTCTCGAACCAAGCGCGTAGAGCGGGGCGCCGTTGTGAGGCCGGTCTCGTTCCGTTTTCGTTCGTTCACGCGAACGTGTCGGGCGTGATCGCGTCATTGCGTACGGGCCCCGATAAACGCTCCCGCGTGATCCGATCCGAGAACACTGCCAGGCGGGGAGTTTGACTGGGGTGGCACATCTGTCAAAGAATAACGCAAGTGTCCTAAGGCTAGCTCAGCGAGGACAGAAACCTCGCGTAGAGCAAAAGCGCAAATGCTGCCTTGATCCCGATGTTCAGTATGCATAGGGATTGCGAAAGCACGGCCTATCGATCCTTTTGGCTTGAAGAGTTTTCAGCAAGAGGTGTCAGAAAAGTTACCACAGGGATAACTGGCTTGTGGCGGCCAAGCGTTCATAGCGACGTCGCTTTTTGATCCGTCGATGTCGGCTCTTCCTACCATTGCGAAGCAGAATTCGCCAAGCGTCGGATTGTCCTCCCATCAATAGGGAACATGAGCTGGACGCCACAGAGTCTCGGGGGCCGAAACAGATGCGGGTTCGTTCGAAGGGGCGAAACGTAAGACTTTTGAGGGGGGTACCACCCCCCATCGAAAAAAATCGAAACGCCTCATACGCCTACGCGTTCGAGTTTTTCGCGGAACTTCTAGCGGAGAACGTTTAAGGTTCGCACGAAATTTTTGGAAGGGGTGGATTTTCCCCCCCTCCTTCGTTTCGAGGATCCTTGACTGCCGAAGGATTTTTTTTTTTAATGAATGGAGAACGTTACGGTGATGCCGGGAACGACGTAGAGTGCCTGCCGAAAGTGCGGCGACTGCGCATGCGCTAACATTAACGACCACTTATCACGGCGGGATGGACTCGGGTCAAAAAGTGTGCGGGGAAAGATCGCCACGCGTTGATGATACCTTTCGACCGAGTATACCGGGTGGCCCAAAAAGTGACTTCCCGAAAAAAGTCTTCCGTTTCGGAATTTTTCGACATGTTTAAAGTCGCCCCGCGAACAGCAAAGAAAAAAACATTTCGATACCGACTACCCCCACCCTCTGAAAAATTTTTTTCTTACCACGTTGTAAAATTTTGGCCTTTTTTCGGTAAATTCTATGGGAGTTTGTTGTACCTCTCGACCTGACGCAACTTTTTTCTCAGAAAACCCTCCCCAGCACCAAAATGGGGGGGTCAGCTACGTGAAGGAATTTTTTCTAAAATACAACACCCTCAAAATCCCTCCTTCTGACACGCGTCCTGATCGACGGTTGAGCGTTTTTTTCTGTCCTCCTGCGCACATGCGCAGTGCGCAAGTCACAATTCTTTTTTGAATGACTCCGGAACGCTTCACACGATTCGAAAATTCGAAAAAGACCATCTTCATCCCTATGTCCCGTCGCTACTTTCGAGATAGTTGGGGACCCCCCCCCCCCCATTCCTGAATTCGGCTCTCCGTAGCGGGCGAGCAAAAAATTTCTCGATGCCACCGTTTTTTTTTTTTCGACCGTTTGCGGTCGTCCAAGCGATTTTTCCAAGCTCGGCGTCTGCGGAAGCGGTTATAAAAGTGCCTGTATCTCGACTCGCCGCGCTCTAATCGAAAAGTTTTTGGGAGAAGTTCGACGCGAAACGACGACAACTTTCGTTCGATCATACAGGGTGGCCCAAAAAAGTTACTTCTGGAGAAAAGTCGTTCGTTCCGGATTCTTTCGAGACCAACTACCCCCACCCTCCAAACAATTTTTTTTTATACCAAGTCGTAAAATTTTGGCATTTTTTCGGAAAACTCTAATGGGGGGGGGGAGTCAGCCACGTGAAGAAATTTTTTCTAAAATACGAGACCCTCAAAATGTCTCCTTCTGACATGCGTCCTGATCGACGGTTATGCGTTTTTTTCTTTCCTCATCCACGCTTGCGCTGTGCGCGTGTCACAATTCTTTTTTGAATAACTCAGGAATGCTTCTCTCGATCCAAAATATTTGAATACCCTTTTCATCCATATGTCCCGTCACTACTTTCGAGTTAGGTTGGGTCTCACTCCCTTCCGTTCCAAAATTTGGCTCTTCGTAACGGGTAAGCAGAAAATGTCTCGATGCCACCGTTATGATACTTCGACCATAGGTGGTCGTCTCAAGCGATTTTCCTGAGCTTGACGTCTGCGCATGTGCGGTTATCGAAGTACACATATCTCGACCGGCCGGTACGCAATCCAGCTCCAACTCCAACTCAAACTCAAACTCAAACTCAAACTCCAACTCCAACTCCAACTCCAGCTCCAACTCCAACTCCAACTCCAACTCCAACTCCAACTCCACCTCCACTTCCAACTCCAACCCCAACCCCAACTCCAACCCCAACCCCATCTCCAATTCCAACTCCTATAACGACAAACGACTGTTCCCAAGTCGCAGAACTAGGGGATCCGCGGTCTAGCTCTAGTGGAGATGGGAGTGGATTCCGAAAAGGGAACCTAGTATAGTCCGTTTAAGATATATTGACATCAAGGGTGGCTTTGGAAAATCGAAATTCAGTTGGCAACGGTCGGTCTAGTTATATTTCAAGTCACATAATTTAGGTTGTTCGCATTGAAAATTACCAGGATCTGATGAACTGTCATTTATTATTTATATTTATTTCTTGATAATCTTCTGGATATAACCAAAATAGAACCATTTGGGATAGTTTTTAAATGTGTGTTTTTAATTAATCGTACCGAGTTTGAGTATTTCCGCATCATTGTGCTATTAAAAATGTCTGGAATTGATTACGATACCTCTCGCCTAACAAAAAGGGAACGCGAAGCAGTTTATAGATGTTACTGTGAATTCTTCAGGGACTCTGCAGATATTACCGCCAGCATCAACCGCGTTGCTCTAGTGTTCCAGGTAAACTGTTATTCAACCACTTAAAGTGTATTCTGATTATTACATTGGCCTTAATATTTCAGATTTCTTCAAGTACTGTTCGAAGAATTCTTAGGTAAAAGAAAGAAGGCACATCATTAAAACCTGGCAGCAGTTGTGGAAGAACTGCTGTGATATACGACTATACATTTAAAGAGACATTAAATGATTTAACTTTCAGTAAAATCAAAAGCAATGAGTACATCAGTTTGGATGTTATTTTTGAATTAGCCAAAAAGTACCTGGATTTCGAGCAATCAAAGTCATCATTATATAATATTATAAAGAAAGTTGGTTACAAATTCAAGAAAGTTGATCGAAGACAAATTCTGATTGATAAGCAGAAAAATATAAAAGAAAGAATACGATTTTGTGGGAAATACCTAGAATACTCAAAAGAAGATGTAAAATTCATTTATCTTGATCAAACATGGATATTTGAAAATGGCAGCCAAATTCGTCAGTGGACCCTTGAAAGTGATCCAAAAGGTGTGCCAAATATCTTCAAGGGTGAAGGTAGAAGATACACTATTTTAAATGCAGGAACAATTGATGGCTTTTTACCTGGATGTGACCTGATTCTTGATAGTGGTATCAATGATAAAGATTACCAAAAAACTATGAATGGTGAAATATTTCACAAATGGGTTATTGATAAATTAATACCTTCTCTGGAATTGATTGATAGAAAGTGTGTCATTATCATGGATAATGCACCATATCATTCCATAAAAGTGGATAAATTACCAACAACTGCTTCTCGTAAGGAGGTAATTCAACAATGGCTAGAGGAACATAACATTCCATTCGAAGAAAGCTTCACTAAAACGAAACTTCTGAGTATTATAAAACCACTTTCTGACAATCCGAATTTCAAGAAGTACCGCATTGATGAAATTTTACAGAATGCTGGGCATGAAGTCCTTAGATTGCCACCATACAATTGTCAGTACAACCCTATTGAATTGGCTTGGGGTTTCTGTAAGATGTATTACAATCGAAGGATTCAGGGAATGTTAGGAGATCGAGAGCGAGTCAAACGTCTTTGGAAGGAAGCACTGCATGAGTGTACAGCTGATAGATGGAAAGCTTACATAGAACACATTGAAAAAGAAATAGGAGATGATTGGACTAAATATATGGGACATCATTCATCATTAATACAAGTCCTGATGATTCTGATGACGACCTCGAAGAGTTCAGCTCAGATGAGGAAATAATAACAGTTATGGTTGTTGACTCTGAATAATCAACATCCCCCCCCCCTTAAGATAGGACTTATTTGTATAGTTTCAAGTTATCCCCGTCTGATGACTGAACTTTTCAATTTTTATGAATACTCTGTTGTTATTTAAATAAGTTGATTTATATTCCTTCTTAAAGTGACTTGCAAATGTATAATCAAGTTTTTGTAAATTTGATATGGTTCTGATTTTTTTATGGAAAAATAAACACTTGAACTATTATCATTGCATAAAGATTATGATCTTTCACAATGCTATTACTTTCAAAGTTATATTAAGACAGAAATAATAAGTCTGCTTGAACACTGATAAATTAACTCTTCTTCCAAAATACTGTTTCATTATTCAACCCACCTCTCAGTAATTTATACGAAGTAATAATAATAACATTATATTAAAGAAATTATTTAATAACGAATATGGATTCAATAAATGAAAAGTGAGTTTCTTATGGGCTTCTACAACTTGATTGATTCTCCAATGGCTTTGGATAAGGAACCTAAGTTCTAAGATATACATATTGAGATGCACATGATTTTTATGTCAAAAGGTTCTTCAACCTGCATTAAAAAAACTATCCAATTTTTGTTCTTTTCTATTATAAATAATGCTTTTTCTAATTCGTTCAAATGGTTTGTGGGTTTCAACCTCATATTCATGTTTGTTTCATCAGTCTAATGCAGTTGGACTTGGAAAATTATCCTTCCAAAATTTCAGGATAAAATACATTGGGGATTTGAATTTCCAAAATAAATCAAGATTCAATAATGCATTTATAACGGTCTTCAATTAATTACAAGGAGATAGCATTGAATTGAAAACATGCAAGGATTCAAGGTTATATTAATAATTCTTTTCTCTGGTTGAAGAACAGTAACTTTTTTGTCACCAGAAATAAAGCACCGACTACACGTTCAAGGCCTACTTCGATGTCAATATATCTTAAACGGACTATAAATGGGCGCCAGGTAAATTTAAGTCTCCCAGATACCCCAGCGTAAAGTAATATTTCCTAAATTCACCAAAAGAATATTCACGCTAAAAACAAACAATTTATTCCAGCAGCTTACAACCCAGGTCTTAAGATTCAACAAAATATAACTACTGTGAAACCCTGAATGAGGGTGGCGGAAATTGTTTGTTCGTAGATATTTCTCTTTGATTCAAATACGCGTCGCTTGAGCTCAGGCGCATCCACGTTTATTATCTATGATCGTATATGATTACTGTTAGAATGAATCTAGTAACAAAATATTTTATATGTTGGTAGTAGTGTCCTTTGGATAATGTTGGAGCTGCCAACTTCCGTTGTAGTTTTTTTTTATTAAAGAAGTTAGTTGCTGAATGAAAATCAACGTGTGTTATTAGGTTATGGGCTATCTGTTTTAAAAGAAATATTTCAAGTATATAGTTTAGTACAGTTTAAATAGTGTTGAATTTTCGTATTAAATATGGCCGTGAACTACGCACAAAGTATTCCGAAACTAAAAGGTAGAGAAAATTATGACGAGTGGTGTTTTGCTGCAGAAAACCTGTTGGTGCTTGAGGACCTAGTCCATTATATTAAGCCGATTCCAAGCAAGGAAATAGAGCCAGAAGAGGATGCAAAAACCAAGGCGAAGTTAATTCTAACGATAGATCCTGGATTGTATGTGCATATCAAGGAAACAACCAGTTCAAAAGAGTTATGGACGAAACTAAAAAACATGTTCGATGACTCAGGTTATTACAGAAAGATTAGTCTACTTCGGCATTTAATCTCGATAAGGCAATAAAACTGTAATTCAATGACCTCGTATGTGACAGATTTAGTCGATACAGCGCAAAGATTAAAAGGCACAGGGTTTGCAATCACGGATGAATGGATTGGATCGTTATTATTAGCAGGATTGTCTGAAAAATTTTCTCCAATGATTATGGATTATTATGCCATAGAGCATTCAGGTATTCAGATCACCACGGACGCAATAAAACCGAAATTAATCGATATGGAAGTTGCGAGATCCACCGACAAAAACTCCAGTAGCGCTGCATTCGCTGCCAGAAAATGGCTGTCAAAGTCGAATAACAACAACAAATATGCCGGACAGATATCGAAAATGACAGAAAATAAGGTTACATGTTACAAATGTAAAAAAGTAGGTCATTTCAGAAGTCAGTGTCCGTTATTGAAGAAAAGTAAAGAAAGTAACGCTTTTAATGTGGTGTTTCTGAATGGACCTTATAATAATAAATTCGATTAAGAAGAGTGTCCAATACAGGAAAATGGACAATAGAACATACGCGCAAAAGCTTCTGACTTCACGTCAGTGCTTGAACCAATTTTTTTTTCGATTAAAAGGGTCCAATCAGGAGAACGGACAATAGAATTCATCATGGTAAATTCGATTAAGAAGAGCAAAAGCTCCTGATTCACGTCAGTGCTTGAACCAATTTTTTTTTCGATTAAGAGTGTCCAATACAGGAGAATGGACAATAGAACATACGCGCAAAAGCTTTCGACTTCACGTCAGTGCTTGAACCAATTTTTTTTCAACAATTGACGAAACTACAATGAAAGAGCCATGGCTACTAACATATACATCTCTGTATTTCCAACTTCAATGTTCAACTTTCATTGAACCACAAATATATTCAAAATATTTATATTCATTCATGAAAAATCAATATTTTTTTTATGTAATCTATTCCATATTTAATAATGAAAAATGGCGATACCGTTGTTAAAAATCAACAAGTTAAGAGCGTTCCTGCTAATCGGGTCCTTCATGAATGGCTTCGTATAATAAATATACTTGTGCATATATTTCACAAATCAAATAGACCCCAGAGGGTTCATTGATCTGCCGAGAAAGCAAGAGCAGACGCGTTTCTGGCTTCTTGGCCTTCATCAGTACCCTGTAGCTTTCCCGACAAATTCAACTAAACTGACCCGGGTTAAGCCTTTCAGAGCCGGCTCGGTCGATCATTATAATCAATATAATAAAGTATATTTATTATACGAAGCCATTCATGAAGGACCCGATTAGCAGGAACGCTCTTAACTTGTTGATTTTTATTCCATATTTACAAAAATCAAGAACTATTCATCACATCTATCACAATACCAGGGAACATCAGGAGTGTCTACAAGTTCCACACAATCAAAATGAAACCATTCTATTTGGCAGTCATCCCCATCGCATTTTATCATTGCACGTCCATCATCAACGCCATTGCAAATACAGTAGTGAATCAATTCAGCTGCACCCTCTTCTGATGTGAAATATTTCGCCATTAGCTCTGGCATAATAACCTGTGAATGAAAATGTTTAGCAGTTTCTAAGTTCCTTTCCCACATTTCCACATCTGGTAGGATTCGTTCTTTGAAAAAAATATTTGGAGACCATATAACGAAATCACAATAATGTGACTGTGAGATAAACAGTTGCATTTGTATTTGGTAGTAATAACTGTGAGTTTTTTTCAAAGTGATTATTCCATCATATGCTACCAAACATGAACTCTTCATACGCAAATATTCATGAATGTCTTGTACATCATTCGTGTATAATAAATAGGGGCATTTTACTTCCAGACACCCTCTTGAACAACATTCACAATACACCAATCGGTCAGGAGTGGCACCGAATTGGGGCCACTTACTGTTGATGATCAATCCCACTTCATTTAATTGAAATCCTTCATGATTTTCTCCTTTCATACTGGTTGCATATTCTTCCACGGCATTATTCTCATGATGTATACCCCATGAAGTTGCTTTGGAATGGAATATCATATTTGTCAGGTAACAAATTGATTTTATTAAAGACAAAGAAGGTTTGCACTGATTTGTTTTGCAAACCGATCTGAATTTAGACGCTGTTATTCTACCAGCTCTCTGAATGTACCAGTTGTTATTTTCTGATTGCTTTCTAGTAGCTACCTCTATAGAATTGACCTGTTCTTCTGACAATGAAATATTTAAAACTTTCGCCATTTTCATAAGTTCAGGATAACTTTTTTGTATATTATTTGGGTCAAAAATATTGAACACTGAAGGTAAAACTATGGATTCTTTTTGAGCAAGCTGAGTGGCATAAGGCTGTACTATCCTCATAAGAGGACAACTGTAACCCAACTCAGAAATCATATTCATTATATCGGCAAACTCATGTTCCGACGTCAGTGGTACCCCTATATCATGGCTTGAACTGGCTCGTTGGTGTCCTGAAGACTTTCCCCAATTCATTTCATGTACTGGAACAATTGGGACTTTCTGTGTCATTGATGGCATTGGCCACACAGCTCCTACGTCTGTACATGACCTTTCTATCTTTCTAGTGTTTGCATAATCTGCAGCGAATAATATGGCACCAACATGACTACAAACTTCACCGAGTCCAGCCATACAAGTACAGTGGGCTGTACAAACACTTCCATCTTTAGCAATGATGCACCACACATCTAACGGTTTCTCATTTGATCTCTGTGAATGTTTGACCTGAAAATAATTTATTACACTCATAATGTATTGTAAGAATCTCTCAGAAACATTAAAATATATACTGAATCACTCTTGATCAAAAAAGATGTTATGAATAGTCACAAGCATAGCTAATGGTGGATTAACATAAACAGTTTCACAAGTACGGTTTCTTGGATATATTAACTGTCATAGGAAAGTTAATATAAGGCTAGTAAAGAAAAAAGCTCACCTGTCCAACCAGAATGTATACATTATTCTCCACCTTTGTTCCCACCTTCACGAAGCCAGATTCAAAATATTTATAAGACTCTAAACTTTTATAGGCCTTCATCTGAACATTGGAGTAATAGCTGTGGGTAAAAACCATGTAGGATGCAATATCCATATATGTGACTGGAGGAAGACCATCGATTGATTCATCCAGATCAGAAAAATTCAATGTAAAAGGATCTAATCCATTAATTAATCCCAATTTCATTATATATCTGTATTAGGAAGAAATGTAAACACATGATGAAGGTGCTTTTTTTCGAACTTACCGTTCAGCAACGTCTCTGTTGTTTAACAATAGTCTTTTCAGATATTCACTCTCCATTTTAATTTAATTTAAACAGCACAAAAGCTCCGGAATAACTGAAAAAACACTCTACAATAACCAACGACCAGAACACGTTAATTGTTTGTGTGCCAACGATCGCCACATTGGGTCACGTGGTTTGGATTGCCTAATTAAAAATAATACATAACCTTTCAAAAGTCCCCTCTCGCAAATATACTCCTCTGAAGGCACATGGATCTCTTGAAGAAGAATCGCCTTCTCTATTTCGCAAAGATATTCACTCTTGTTCATAGAAATCCCTTCAATATTTAGTTGCCTCCTCCTAAGGAGGATCTCTTTCAAAACCAGGTCTGACCACTAATGTAGGGCTATCATCTCCCATAGATTTGTGATGAAATAAGACGATTTTCCCATAATATACGAGCGGAAATATGTCATCATGACATTCATATATTTATTTTTGAAGCTTCTCGCAAAAATACGACCATAGACTACATATTATCATACGACGATTCCCATCCGCTACACGCTACACTTGGCCACCACTACGCTACCGAACTCACAAAAGGCTGCCCGGTTCTCCAACAATATAGATCCGAT
The DNA here is from genome assembly GCA_937662695.2 of Halyzia sedecimguttata. Taxonomy (NCBI): domain Eukaryota; kingdom Metazoa; phylum Arthropoda; class Insecta; order Coleoptera; family Coccinellidae; genus Halyzia; species Halyzia sedecimguttata. Next base: position 44,702,018 of record OW569419.2, on the reverse strand, counting down.
CATGTTCAAACTTGGAATTCTGCAGTAGAGTTAGGTTCTGAAGGCTGTTCCAAAATTTCAGCCATGCCGGACGAATAGTTTATGATATATAGATTTGTTTTCAATAATTTTCAACTATTTTTTTTTAAATTTTCTACTTATACCATCCTCACGAAATTCTGCGAGAATTTTCGCGTTGGCATTCTTCAACTAATAGCAATGTTTGAATTCAATCGGTTTTGTATTCTTCGAGTTAATGAGGAACAAAAAACTACCAAATTTCAGAAAATTTTAGATGGCTATAACTCTAAAACCGTTTGGACGATTATGCTCATAAACAAACTCAAATGTCGCATTCAGATGCACAACCTAACCTAAAATTTTCAAGCCGCTATCTCCTTCCGTTCTCAGGTTATCGTGACAACAAAAATATTTTTTAATAATTTTTTAATAATTTTCTAGCAATACGATTCTCACAAAATTTCACGAACGTGCTTAGGTCTATATTCTACAACTATTCACCAAGTTTAAATTCGATCGGATTTATTTTGGTTGAAAACAAAATTATTACTCGGAAACCATTGGGCCGATTATACCCATTAACGAACTTGTCCGTCGTATTGGGATGCGCAACCCACCCTGAAAATTTCAAGTCGCTGGCTCTTTTCGTTCTCAAGTTATCGTGGCAACGGCCGGACGGCCGGACGGCCGGACGGCACCACAGAATTAAATTTCACATTTGGGCAAAACTATAACGCGTATGTTCCCCAGAACATACGCGCAAAAATGGGTTCAAGCACTGACGTGAAGTCAGAAGCTTTTGCGCGTATGTTCTATTGTCCATTCTTCTGTATTGGACACCCTTAATCGAATTTACCATGGTAAATTATGTTGTCCATTCTCCTGTATTGGACACTCTTAATTCGAATTTACCATGGTAAATTCGAATTAAGTGGCCAATACAAGAGAATGGACAACATAATTTACCATGGTAAATTCGATTAAGGGTGTCCAATACAGATGAATGGACAATAGAACATACGCGCAAAAGCTTCTGACTTCACGTCAGTGCTTGAACCCATTTTTTTTTCGTGATTTTTTTTGAATTTTATAGGGGTACGGTTCTTACAAAATTTTAAACACGTCTTTATGTTGATTTTCTACTACTAGTTACCAAGCACCAATGCGATCGAAAATTTATTTTTTGAGTTATTAAGGAAATAATATTCCAGGTGGGTATAACTCGGAAACCGTTAGACCGATTATGCCCAAAAACGAACTCAACTCTCCCTTTCGAAAACGCAACCTACCTGAAAATTGCAAGTCCCTATCTCCTTTCGTTCGAAAGTTATCGAGGCAACGGTCACCCACCTACTGAACTCACACAAGAATGCTCGAATCTCCAACAATATTTATTCGATCGTATTAAAACTTGAAAGTTGGCAGTAGAGTTAGGTTATGAAGGTTCTTGCAAAATTTCAGCAATTTCAAACGAATCGTTACTGATATATAGAATTTTTTTTTTTTTTCAATGATTTATTAAAAATTTTCTGCAAATGCTATCCTCACCAAATTTTACAAACGTTTTCGCGTTGGCATTCTACAACTAATAACCATGTTTGAATTCAATCGGTTCAGTATTTTTCGAGTTAATCAGGAACAAAAACCACCAAATTTCAGAAAATTTCAGATGGCTATAACTCTAAAACCGTTTGGCCGATTATGCTCATAAACAAACTGAAATGTCGCGTTCTGGTGCACATCCTAACCTGAAAATTTCATGCCGCTATCTGATTCCGTTCTCAAGTTATCGTGACAACAAAAATATTTTTTAATAATTTTTTTAAAATTTTCTAGCCATACGATTCTCACAAAATTTCACAAACGTGCTTAGGTTCATATTCTACAACTACCCACCAAGTTTCAATTCGATCGGATTTATATTGGTTGAAAACAAAATTATTACTCGGAAACCACTGGGCCGATTATGCCCATTAACGAACTTGTCCGTCGTATTGGGATGCGCCACCTACCCTGAAAATTTCAAGTCGCTAGCTCTTTTAGTTCTCAAGTTATCGTGGCAACGGCCGGACGGACAGAATCAAATTTGACCTCGAATTCTTCATTGGGGAGTCGAACTCAATCGTTTGAGACCATTTTCGTCAAAAAATTCGAAAGTTACAGACATTTGGGCAAAACTATAACGCGATGTTCCCCAGAACATACGCGCAAAAATGAGTTTATATGACCGTCCTTCTCCTCTTTTTCATATACGCAGTATCTGAAAATCCGATCAAGTGTAGATGAAAGCATGTTGACTCTGAACACCCATACAATACTGATTAAAAACCAAATCTTTCTAAAAGTGATCATTTAGCTTCAGTAACCTCTATTATAATTTCATACAAACGCCTTATAACCGCAATAGTACGGGTTTTTGAATTTATACGCCGGAGCCTACTGAAAATTGCAGATTCCCCTTATACACCTAGCCTATAAACTAGAACAATTTGGGTGTTAGTTGGAAACAGCCGCATATTTAACTTAGAAGACCTTTCCTCTGCTTTTCCATCGGAGATTCACGAAGAAAGTGCGAATGATCCCGATTCATTCGGGATGCGACTTCGATCGCCCTTAACCCCTTAATTGATCGTAAGACTTGGATCGCTGCGGTGCACCGCAGGATTGTGGATTCTCGCGTATGTCGATTTCCCTCCTTTTTAGTCAAGTAAAATCAGTGTGATTGTGTGTGATCATAAAGTGATAATATGGATTTCGATACACTCCTTATTAGTTTTGGGCTCACTGATGATATAATTCAACGTTTTAAAGGTTAGTATGAAATTTTTTTTCATTTTTGGATAACATCTATAGGTATTGCATAAAAAAAAGGTTTTTTCTGAGATTTGATTCCCAGATAGTTTGGAGTTTGAAAATTTAGTCAAATATTTCCAAATTAGAGTGCAAATTGAACAATTCAAAATCATGCGGCATGGCCACAATCGGTATAGTTACACGAGGTTGATTTTGCATACTGCAGTTCTAGATATCTGGTACATCGGAGAAAACAATAATTTCTCTTATATAGTTCCTGCAGAAAATTTTGAAATTCTTTCAGATAATATGTTCAAACTATTAGCTTATTTCAAAAACGCCAAAAAAACGCGCGGGAAATGGGAATCAAGGTCTTTTCAAACCACGCCCATCACGCCATCTGAAGCTGAAGGATCCCCCCATCCCCCTCAACAGAGCGGTACTGTTGGAGCGAGAACTGGAACGAACTGAAGGAAGAGGAAGCAGTGTATTCTTTTTGGTATCGATTTCTTATTTTCTTGACCAGAAAACAAACATCTTTACGTTACTGGCGACCTTTTTTTCTCAAGCACTTTGATATCAAATTAACTTATAGGATGTAAATTCTGACTGTTAATAATTATTATGATATAATGAAAAAAGGTTACCCCGTACTTCACCACTTTAATGTAAAAAGAAAAACTTTCCACTTCCAGCAATGCACTGTTTCGTTTCCATTACCGCTCCTGCACTCCGCAGTACGCGTTGGTGTGATTTGAAGTAGGTAAACGGTCAAGTAATTATTACCACATTTTTTGAATTTTGAATATATGTTTTGTTTGAATCGAACAAATTGAATCACTTATTTTTATAGTGAGTTTTACGGTTTTACTCACAGAAAAAGTGAATTATGTATAATTTTTTGTGGGTACTGAATAATTGAAATTAACTTTTTCACATCAAATTTGAAAATTTCATTCAAAATAGATTTTCACAAAAATTTACTCATTGCTGCACTTTTCAGATGAAGGAATAGATGAAACTTCGTTCAAAATGTTGGATGAAGATACAATATCGGTATTAATTCCAAAAATAGGCCCTCGACTAATATTAAAAAAAAGTACCAAGAGTACTTTTTGAACTTGGAAATTCCTGAAGTAAGTTATTTTTAATTGTAATGAGATGATGAGTTTTTTTACGAACACATAAATTTTCCATTGATCATGAATTTATTGTCACTTTGCAGTGATGAAATTCAATTTAATTACTATGTAATTTTATGAAAAATGGGGGGATTTTGTCTTAAGTTTGAAAATGATTTAAAAAAATAGCTGCAATTACTAATTACCAAATAAAATGTGTAGATAGGCACCCACACTCATTTTGTTCGAATAAAAATTTTAATTTTTCATGTCAACAAAAACAGAATATCCAAGTAAACGAATGAAAGTGTAGAAAAATATTCCCTTTTAGTAAAAAAAAACCTTCAAGCCTTAAGATTACTCAGTATAAATTCAATTCATTAATCTTGTAAAATTAGGTGTAAAAAATGTTTTCTTTCTATCACTTACAGGTTAATCATACAAATATTGGATTTTTCCCAACCATAACAGCAGAAACACCTTCAACGTCATCTTACCAGTCTATGTCAATAGAGTTCTCCCCAGGATCAGAAATTGAGAAATTATTCAATGAATCCTCTGATGTTCAAGAGAATAATCTGGGAACTCTAGCAAAAAGAAGAAAAATAGACTTTTCTTCAGAAACATTGGAGCCTATTCCAACAAAAACCCTCAAATCTAGTCGTCTATTTCCACAGGTTTGTTGAAATTGTATAATTCACAAATTTCTCAAACTATGGTTACTCATAATTCCAATCAATGTATGAGTTCTATATTCTACTTGCTTTCTACAATAAGGACTGCTTTCAGGGATTAGAGGCTTTCCTCAAATCATTTGTTGATGGACGTTTTGTTCTATCTTTTAAAAACAACTTGGGTTACAAAAATAATTTGCCAAGAAGAAAACTGGTGAAAGAAATTGTGAATAGATTTCTACAGCTGGAGCATGTGGACAAGTAAGAATCATTTTTTCTAACTGCTCAGTAGCTGTTTTTATAATAAGTAGTTGAGTAATTAATACAAATAACATTTTTCTCTTTTCTAGTGTTTCAAAAGAAATGTGGATGTTTGAGGGACGAAAGGAAGGAAATGTATTACATTCCTTACAAAAGGAAAACCGAATCAAGCCCTAAGAAACCACCAAAGGGTCGTTTATGGTCAAGGTACCATAATGTTAGAAGTTTATTAAAAATTGCGGAGGGCACACCCAAAGGATCTTGCACTGACATTAGTTCGACTGAAGGGACAACGAGAGGTATATATAATTTTATTGATATATATCATATAATATTTTCAAAGTTATATATTGCAAGTGGGGAGGAAACCAATGAGTATGCTGTTTTCTGGAATTGTCAACTGCTTTTGCTTTAAAAAACATAATAGGTTTCATAAATTCTGATGAAATCAATGATCAGATTTTCTCAGCTTATCCAAGTACTTAATTTATTCTGTACTACATTCATTTTTCAGATAATAATAATAACGATACAACAAAATATGAGCTACTTCATAAAATAGTTGAGCCGAAACAAGGGTACTAGAATTGTGGGAATCTACCTACCATTTCAGAACTAAGCATTTTAAAGATCTATCAATTGATCAGATCTTTTCAGAAGTTGCAGCACTGAAATTAAATATAGGTGCAGAGCTGGTAATATTTTTTTTTTAATATGAAATATATTGGTAAAATTTGATATACCTACCTATTTTTGATATTTCATAAATTATCTAATATGTATAAGGTTTAGTACTTCACATAAAAACTTATAGTGTCTACAGCTATTCATTAATTATATTTTCAGATAAATTCCGATTTCAACGAAAAATTCCCTGACAAAATAGATAGCATTTATTTAAAATGGCCACAATTATCAGATGCCATTATAAAGGAAAGTGAACAACAAAAAGTAGTTGCCTTACAAGACACTGTTGGAGTTGGTGAGTTATATTTTCCTACTGAGCATCTGATTCTGTTTTAGGACTGAATATGTTTTATTCGAAAATAATAATTCCCTACAAATACCAGAGAGTACTTGATCTACTAACTTAATATTGAATATTTTCCACCAGAACCATCTATCATAGCTTTATTAACCCTACCATACTTGGTGCCACCAGTTACCTTGAGAAGGAGCAAAGATTTCAACTGGAGGCCAAGCAGGAGCAAAATTCAGGAAAGCTTCTTCTTTCATGCTGAGGTATGTAGTTTATGCATATTCATTCATAATATATCATATTACAGATTTGCCTAGTTAGAAAGACACAAGAAAAGGTAATTATGCAGTTCTAAAAGAACTCTGCCAGCGATGTGAAAAATATTGTATTTTCTATGTTTGGGTCTCAAATTGCAACAATGAAGAAAAAAAGTCTGCATTCATTAGAGTTTTTCCAAAAAAATAAATTGTAAAGTTTGGTATTTCGGAGTGAGGTTATTTCGTGTTTTAGCCAGTGTACTAACCTCACTACAAATTTTATTTGGAACATCTATGTATAAGGATTGTGACTTCTTGTTTTCATTTTCGTAATCTGGGACCCAAGCCCTGTAAATGAACTTTTTTCACATCGCTAGCACAGTTCTTTTAAAATGACGAATCCTCCCAGAATAAGTTTCAGTTCTTTTAGAACTGCATAATTACCGAACGTTTTTACAATTTTCATTTTTATTGGCAGGTATTATTTATTTTATGATGAATTTAATGCAAAGTCTGTGTCTCTGAAAAAGCATTCTGATTTGTTCATACAAGTTTTGAAGATGAACTTCAATAATCTTTTTTCTCTAATTGTGAGGTGCTGGCCATCTGAGTTATAATGAACATGGCTGAATGTTTTTTTTAATAGTGCGTGAATTTTCAGAAGTTCAGATTTCTAAAGCATTTTTTCTTGGGCTTTTCAGAGTGAGGAAGATGTAGAAAAAGTACTGACAAGAAGGAAACAAAAGTTGGCATGGGCCAATTCAACCCTCCAACCGTTTGGTGTTATTATAGGACCATTAACTATGGTAACAGAATTCAGGGTTTATATTGGAGATGTTTTTTACACATTTGACTCCATGATCAGAGCTATTGAAATATTATTTAAAAGTTTTCATTCTCTTAGTATTAAATATCCTATTGAAAATCAACATATATGGTATTTTTTGGAAGCTATGTTATATGACATGAAATGTAAAAACAGCTCAGCTGCTGCTCTGATAGCTGACATAAAGCCATATATATTGAAGTAAACAAATCAAAATTTAGTATATATTTTCAGTATTATTTTCATTAATATTTTCCTCATTATCATGCCATTTTGCGCTTATTGTTTTAAACATTTAGAAAACATTGAATATCTGGTGATTCATCTAAAGAATATACACAATTGTATAGTGAATCAAAAATACCAATGTGTTGAAAATGGTTGTTTTAGAAATTATTCTTGTCTGAATTCTTATAGAAAGCATTTGAAAATCCATGACTCTAATTCAGAGAATAATACGATTGCATCAGTTCAACAATGTCAACCTAAAGAAATTACACAAGCTGCAGTACCATGTGAACCAGTCATTGAAGATAACGAGGTGCCTAAAGAAATTACTATGTTAAATTCAGAAGTTTCAGAACTTCAAAATCTAACAGAGAATTTGAAGACATCATTTTTTTGTAAAATGTATGGAAATACTTGTTTCAATAGCAAAAATGTTCAAGATATCATAAACAGCACTAAAGACTTGATAGAAGAACCAATCACACTACTTAAAAATACTGTTTCAGTGTTAGCTAGAGAATATAATTTCACCTCAAATCACACTGAAGCTCTGAATTGTATGTTTGATTCAATAACTAATATTTTTGATGATGTAAACTCCGACTATCTACGTTTGAAATATTTAGAAAAATGTAAATATTACATTAGCCCTATAGAAATTATTATTGCCGAATTTGCCAGGGAAACTGAACGTGGAATAGAAACTGAGAAGCATAATGCCCAGCTAATCCCTCCAATTGATGTGTTGAAAAATTTTTTTTAACTTCCAAATGTCTTGGAGAGTATATTACTTTATATGAAACAACTAAATTCTTCTCAATCAGGCAGAAAAACTCATTTCATACAAACAGATTTCTGGAAAGAAAAAATTAAACGTTTTTCCTTGAATTGTGATAACGAATTTGTTTTGCCCATAGTTTTTTGGCGCTCTAGTTCCTCGGAACTGAGTGCTTATCAATTTGCCCAAATGTCTGTAATTTTCGAATATTTCGATGAAAATGGTCTTAAACGATTTGGTTCGACTCACTGATCAAGAATCCGTGGTCGAAATTCATTCTGTCCGGCCGGTCCGGCCGATCCGGCCGGTAGGTTGCTTGAGTAGGTTTGGGGGATAAATATCTCGGCTAAGTTCGTTATTGGGCAAAATCGGACAGATGGTTTCGGAGTAACAAAAAAAAAATTTTTTTTTTACGGAACAAATTCCAAATTAAATTTTTTTTAATAAAAAGTTTTATCATAAGAATCCACTCATACCATTTTTAACTCTAACAAGCTAATACTTTCGGAGATATGATTTTTCAAAATTTCAATAATAAATCGTATTCCAACGTTGTCACAGAATGATATTATTCTATGTATGAATATGAATTGTCATAATGTCAAATGATGTTCCTGAGACATTATCTAATCAATCGAAGAATTGTGAGCGAAGTGAGAAAAATCTCAGTTGTTTGCTCCGAAATTAGTTTTTCTCAGAAAATTCTTACATTTCGGAACTGAACATGAAGTAAGAGATCTGAGAGTAGTGAGACTGCTTTTCATCCATAGACATAGATATAACTCTCGAACGGAATGAGGTAGGTAGTTGAAATTTTCAGAGTAGTTTAGGGAGATGAATATCTCGGTTAAGTTCGTTATTGGGCAAAATTGGCCAGATTTAATTTGATTTCTTCCATGGTGCAGTTCTCATTCTCATGATTGCTCATTTAATCTTGATAAATAAACTATTATTTGAATTGAATTTCCTTTAGGATGCAGTTCTATCATATGAATACATTGATATAATTCCCAACTCTGAGAAACCAATACTTTCGGAGATATAATTTGTCTGTTTGAACTAGAGCGCCAGAAAGCTCCTGTCCACAGGGCTTGAACCCATTTTTTATTATGATGACTATGAAGTAGGCAACCCCCTTGGATCCCATGCAATGATTCACAAACTTGGAGCAATTTATTACTATATTCCCATACTTCCCCCAGTTTTTCAAGCATCTCTAAATAATATATTCATAGGTTTACTTTTTCATTCTAGTGATCTGAAATTATTCGAACCGAGTGCAGTTTTGAATAAACTCATTGAGGAAATAAAAAAACTAGAAAATTTTGGCATTGAAGTATGTGTTGGTGACAAAAAATATAGACTGTTTTTTTGCATGCCTTTCATTTTGGGAGACAATTTAGGTTTACATACTATGTTAGGATTCACAGAGAGTTTTTCTGCCACATATTGCTGTGGATTCTGTGAATGTTCCAAATTGCAAATTAAGTCATTAACAAGAGAAGATGATTCTGCCCTAAGAACAAAACAAAACTACAAAGAAGATTTAGAACTTAATGACATTTCTTTAACTGGGATTAAGTTGCCAAGCGTTTGGAGTGAACTTAAAACATTTTCTGTTACTGAAAATTTTATCGTATCTCTTTGACATTTCCTTGCTGTTAAATCTATTCATATTTGTTGACAATTTTTTCAGTGTTGACACTTTAAATCTTGAAATACAATGTGGCAAAATCGGTGATAATGTTTCAAACATACCTCCTTTGTTCAGTAAGGAACAAATCAGAGAAAAACATTTAAAGTTGAGTGCTTCTGAATATAGAACATTGATTTTATTCCTTGGTTTATTGATCGGATATTATATTCCGGAATCTAATGAATATTGGGCAATTTATATTTTGCTCAGAAAAATGTTGTCCATTATTTTGTCAGAAACTATATCAGATTCGGATTGTAATTTGTTAGCAACCTTTATTACTCAACATCATGAGTTGTATTTGAAACTTTTCATGGGTGAACATCTCAAGCCCAAACATCACCATTTGATTCATTATCCGAAAATTTTACAAAGAATTGGACCTGTCAATTATTTATCATCTTTTAGATTTGAATATAAGCATAGACAAAGCAAACTGTCAGCAAATGTAGTTGCTTCAAGAAGAAATATTGTTAAGACATTGGCAATAAAACACCAACTCCAAATGGCTGAACAGCTTTCATCCAAAAATAGATTTGAAATTGTAGTTGAGTTCAATCACAATTCTGTTAAGTCTAGTATTCTTGACATGTTTCCTAATATTGATATGCTTGCTCACTCTGACTTGATACAAACAAGATTTTCTCAATCTTTTATTTTGAATAAAGTGACTGTTTATAAAACGACTTATAAAGTCGATCAAGTGTTACATGTTGAAGGCACTCCGATTTCTAGTTTTTCAATAATAAAAAAAATTTCAGTTAATGACTTCAAAGAAGTTTGATTTATTATTTCTGATTTGAAGTCGACATTTTCTCAACACTACAGTAGTTTTGAAGTGTCTCCTACGAATGTTATTCGTTTAATTTTACATTCAGAGCTCTTTTCTCATAAGCCTTTAAAAATTTTCAATCATAGCAATGGAAAGAAATTTGTCACTGTCTTCTAAACTACCTACTTAATTGAACTACTGGTCGCCTAATTGGATGGAGTCATGGGTTTTCATTGTTTTTTCCCTATGCAAAAACCAATTTACTTGTACGAAAAGAATTTATATTTATTTGTTATACAGGGTGTCCCAAGTTCGAGTGTCTATTAGATGTTTCTGGAGAACTGGACATATTTGAAATCTCAAAATTTGGATTGTGATAATTTTCGGAATTCTCTACTGAGCTAAAATATTTTTAGAGCCTGATTACTTCCGGCTATACAGGGAGCGAAAATAAATTTGTCCAAAAAATTTTTTTCTATTTTTCCTTCTCTGATATGCTTGAGTATTCCATTCTGAATACATTTCTGTTAAAATCATTGTACTTTTTCAATAGATCTTCAAAATATCGAGAAAAAACTGGAAAAAGGTCAAATATTTGTAATCAGTATTAGGTCCATTTTTCTTATTCTCAACATCCTGAGCGTGAGCTGTTCTCATAACATAAAAGCAGAAGAATGTGGAAAGGTCATGCAAGTTTCAAAATTCAGAAATATCCTCACAGGGTGTTTCAAATTTTGTGTCGAACACTGTGATCGAAAATTGGCCATAACTTCTGTTTTTCAAATTAGAACCCTATTATTTGGCGCTCTAGTTCCTCGGAACTGAGTGCTTATCAATTTGCCCAAATGTGTGTAATTTTCGAATATTTCGATGAAAATGGTCTTAAACGATTTGGTTCGACTCACTGATCCAGAATCCGTGGTCGAATTTCATTCTGTCCGGCCGGTCCGGCCGGCCGGCCGTAGGCACGATAACTCTCGAACGGAATGAGCTAGAGAGTTGAAATTTTCAGAGTAGGTTTGGGGGATAAATATCTCGGCTAAGTTCGTTATTGGGCAAAATCGGACAGATGGTTTCGGAGTAACAACAAAAATTTTTTTTTACAAAACAAATTCCAAATTAATTTTTTTTTAATAAGCAGTTTTATCATAAGAATCCATTCATATAATTTTTAACTCTAACAAGCTAATACTTTCGGAGATATGATTTTTCAAAATTTCAATGTAAATCGTATTTCTCAGATTGATATAATTATTCTATGTATGAATTGTCATAATGTCAACTTGACAGAAGGGAATATTGTAACTTCAAAATTATTGGGGTTGAAATACTCGTATTTTAGCTATGCAACGGGGACCTCACCCGAAAATGTTTGAAAATATTACGTAAATATTGAAAGCATAATTCTGTAGTTCGAGAGAGGAGAAAATTTGATGAACGTAGATCAGGAAATTTTTGATCGATTACAATGTAATTTTTTATTATTACTTTTCTTCTTTCATACATGTTTTATGGAATACCTACTATTTGTAAGTACTTTAAACCTGTTTTGGGCAATTGTCATACGAAACTTGTTTTTTTGGCGCTCTAGTTCCTCGGAACAGAGTGCTTATCAATTTGCCCAAGTGTCTGTAATTTTGGAATTTTTGGCTGAAAATGGTCTCAAACGATTTGGTTCGACTCACTGATCAAGAATCCGAGTGCGAAATCGATTCTGTCCGGCCGGCCGTAGGCACGATAACTCTCGAACGAAAGGAGTTAGCGGATTAAAAATTGCAAGGTGGTTTTGGAGCGTAAATATCTCGGACAAGTTCGTTAATGGGCGAAATCCATCAAGGGGTTTCGGAGTTATGGCCGATTTTAGTAAAAATATTTTTTATGAATATTTCCGTAACCAATCACTCGATCTATCTGAAATTTAACATCAAATTGTAGAATCATGTCCTTTATACGCATGTGAAGTTTTGTATTGACCAGATTACCGCAAAACGTCAAAAAAAAATTGTAAATGTGGTGCAGTTCTCATTCTCATGATTGCTCATTTAATCTTGATAAATAAACAATTATTTGAATTGAATTTCCTTTATGATGCAGTTCTATCATATGAATACATTGATATAATTCCCAACTCTGAGAAACCAATACTTTCCGAGATATAATTTGTCTGTTTGAACTAGAGCGCCAGAAAGCTCCTGTCCACAGGGCTTGAACCCATTTTTTATGATTGCATTGGATTCTGGAGATAAAAATAATGATAATACTGTAATAAGAAAAATTAAAAAAAAATTAAAAAAAGTCCGAGTACTATCATCATTTTTCTATGAAGAATCCAGCACAATCATAAAAAAATGGGGTTCTAATTTGAAAAACAGAAGTTATGGCCTATTTTCGACCACACTTTTCGACACCCTGTGATGATATTTATGTAATTTAAAAGATGCATAACCTTTCCACGTTCTTCTACTTTGATGTTATGAGAACGGTTCACGCTCAGGATGTTGAGAATAAGAAAATAGAAGCTAATACTAACTAAGAATATTTGACTTTTTTTCCAGTATTTTGTCAATATTTTGAAAAGTTATTGAAAAAATGGGTTCAAGCCCTGTGGACAGGAGCTTTCTGGCGCTCTAGATCAAACAGACAAATTATATCTCCGAAAGTATTGGTTTCTCTGAGTTGGGAATTATATCAATGTATACATATGATAGAGCTGCATCATAAAGGAAATTCAATTCAAATAATAGTTTATTTATCAAGATTAAATGAGCAATCATGAGAATGAGAACTGCACCATGGAAGAAATCGAATTAAATCTGGCCAATTTTGTCCAATAACGAACTTAACCGAGATATTCATCTCCCTAACCTACTCTGAAAATTTCAACTACCTAGCTCATTCCGTTAGAGAGTTATTGTGGAAAAACTTTTTTTAAATTCTCAAAATTTTTTTTACACTTTGCGGTAATCTGGTCAATACAAAACTTCACATGCGTATGAAGGTCATGATTCTACAATTTGATGCTAAATTTCAGATAGATCGAACGAACTTGTCCGAGATATTTACGCTCCAAAACCACCTTGCAATTTTCAATCCGCTAACTCCTTTCGTTCGAGAGTTATCGTGCCTACAGACAGAATCGATTTCGCACTCGGATTCTTGATCAGTGAGTCGAACCAAATCGTTTGAGACCATTTCAGCCAAAAATTTCAAAATTACAGACACTTGGGCAAATTGATAAGCACACTGTTCCGAGGAACTAGAGCGCCAAAAAAACAAGTTTCGTATGACAATTGCCCAAAACAGGTTTAAAGTACCTACAAATAGTAGGTATTCCATAAAACAAATATGAAAGAAGATGAGTAATAATAAAAAATAATCGATCAAAAATTTCCTGATCTACGTTCACCAAACTACAGAATTATGCTTTCAATATTTACGTAATATTTTCAAACATTTTCGGGTGAGGTCCCCGTTGCATCGCTAAAATACGAGTATTTCAACCCCAATATTTTTGAAGTTACAATATTCCCTTATGTCAAGTTGACATTATGAGAATTCATACATAGAATAATAATTATATCAATCTGTGAAATACGATTTACATTGAAATTTAAAAAAATCATATCTCCGAAAGTATTAGTTTGTTAGAGTTGAAAATGATATGAATGGATTCTTATGATAAAACTGCTTATTAAAAAAAATGTAATTTGGAATTTGTTTCGTAAAAAAAAAATTTTTATTTTATTACTCCGAAACCTTCTGTCCGATTTTGCCCAGTAACGAACTTAGCCGAGATATTCATCCCCCAAACCTACTCTGAAAATTTCAACTCTCTAGATCATTCCGTTCGAGAATTATCGTGCTTACGGCCGACCGGCCGGCCGGCCGGACAGAATGTATTTCGACCACGGATTCTTGATCAGTGAGTCGAACCAAATCGTTTAAGACCATTTTCATCGAAATATTCCAAAATTACAGACATTTGGGCAAATTGATAAGCACTCAGTTCCGAGGAACTAGAGCGCCAAAAATACAATGGTTTTAATACAAGTGTATTCAGAATTGAATACTCAATTATATCAGAGAAGAAAAAATTGAATAAAATTTTTTTGAACAAATTTATTCTCGCTCCCTGTATAATCGGAAGTGCTCAGGCTTTAAAAATTTTAGCTTAGTAGAGAATTTCGTACAATATTATAATTCCAATTTTCAGATTTCAAATATGTCCAGTTCTCCAGAAACGTCTAATAGGCACTCGAACTTGGCACACCCTGAATTTTCAGAAATGAATTTATAATTATCTTGTTGTGTTTTATATTTTATTATCAGTCTGTTATTTGTAAATACATAGATGACATAATATAGAAATATTACAGTAGGTACATGTTTTATTTTTACCAGCACATATAAATAATATGATTTGTTTCTAAGTAAGAATAATAACTCACTAATATTAGATATATGGGTAGATCCCTGAAGACATTCAGTTACATAATTATTATATAGTATATCTACCTACTGAACATGTTAACACAGGAATGAATATTGATTTTGACAATTCAGATTCAAAAGTATAAGTTTGGCTTTACAGTATTACCTCATTTTTGAAATGAAATTTTTAATTTGGCAATTGAGAACAACCAAATTCAAAATTAATTTCAATTCAAAAATTTAATTTACTTCCACGTTAGGTATGCCCAGTGGGGGGGGGGGATTTTTCAGGGGGGGGGGCAAAATTCTGATAGAACTCAATTTTCACCATGGTCATTTTAGGGGGGGTCAGCAGAATTTTAGGGGGCCCGGGCCCCCCTGGCCCCTCCCTAGCGTCGCCACTGGGTATACCTATATTTAATCTATTGTTCATCTAAGACAATTTTACGGATTACCTGGGTTAATTAGCCTGGTTCAGGTGAACTGAACAAATCAGTTGTTTAAGGTTATAGCACTGGCGTCTGGTACCAAACTGGATGGTTACTCAAATTTATTGAACATAATTTCGAAGGCTATAAAACCAGTCATTTAATTTTAAATGGCATGCCTATAGAAACAATCTGCTGGATAATCTGAGAGTGAATAGAAACATTCACCTGACTTTATATGACCGTCAACTTAAAACAATAATCCTAAATGGTTTAGGATAGTGAGCCAGGATATTGAATACAATCCAATTGTTCACTACCATTCAGTAGCTTCTGTATATTCGAATCAAGTATCCTGCTTCAGATATTGTTAAGAAAGCGTTTATTTGTCCCACCGAGTATCAGAAATTCATATACGGGATATATGAATTTCTGATATCCAGTATAGGATTTTTTTTCGGTGTATGATTAGTTTGGAGAACGTAAAAGAGCACAAAACGGTGCTCAAAGAATTAAAGGAAATAACACAAGATGTCTTCCAAGAAAAGGAGCTAAGGAATATAATTCCTATCAGAGATGGAAAAGTCATCCTGCATTGCAGAGATGAGCAACAATATCAGGCCTTAAATAATGTATTGGCAAAGAACAAGGAGCTTATACATAAGGCGGAAGGCGGAGAAAAAGATACAACCAGTCCTCATGCTAACAGGAGTGACCAAAGGTTACAGAGACTCGGAACTACTTGAACAAGTAGTCGCCGAAAACGATTATATAAACAGAGACATAGGTGAAGCTTTCATCAAAGAAAGCAGGATACTACGGAAATCTATGTGTAGAAATCCGTACAAAGAAAACGTAGAAATAATCACAAGTATTGACATCTTCAAATACTTGATGAAGAAGGGAAAGATCTTCCTCGACCTGGTCTGTATAAGGGTCGAAGAGGTAATAAGCGTGGCACTTTGCTATAAGTGTCACAGGTATGGCCATGTAGGAAAACACTGCACAGGCAAGAACAGGTGTCACGTTTGCGGGGGACCTCATGAAGGCAGAAGTTGCAAGAGTAACCTGCTGGATTGCCCCAATTGTAAGGTGGCTCAAATAAATAAGGAATTGAGGAGACATACAGCAAGGGACAAAAAATGTCCTATGTATGCTAGAAAGGTGCAACAGACCAAGGCGGTCATAAATTATGGTAATCAATGCCAGTAAAACTAATCCAGATCAACCTGGACAGAAGCCGAGGGGCAACTCTGGCATTACAGAGGATAATGTCAATGAGACAAATAGATATAGCTATGGTACAGGAACCATACTATAAGTTTATTCCGAACAGGGAATATACCGTTCACAGGCCGAACGGAGCACATAAGGTGCAGATTTGGGTAAATAATAGCCTGCAGAATATTCGAACTCCAAATTTGTTAACGAATGCGAACTATCTGACTATTGAGCTGTCACAGGTTACAACGGCTAATAAGAGAGAAATAACTCTTATAACCTCTATTTAAGACGAGCCTTGGAGGACAAGAGAATAAACGATTGTCTGAATTCTCGATTGCCATAGGGATGCATGGTAGGAAGCACCTAATTGCTGGTGACCTGAACGTCCACCACACAGCGTGGGGTGGAAATAAAATAGACAAAAGGGGCGAAAGTCTACTAGATTGGACAATGTCTAATGGATATGTTATCGAAAATGACGATACACAAGAGGCTACCTTTTCAGGTTCCTTAGGGGAGAGCTATATAGACTTGACCCTAGCAAAAGGCATAGAGATCGATAACTGGACGGTATTAGAGGAGGAATCCTTAAGCTTGCATAGATATATCACCTATGAAATAAGGGTAGATAGGAAAACTGCGAAGCAGAAAAAGTCTATAACTTAGTGCACACTAATTGGCCAACTTTTAGGTTCAGCCTGAAAGAATTAGTTGACAAAAAAAGCTGGGAAATACAAGATCATAAAGATCTGAACGAAAAGGCAGAGAAACTACAAGAAATTTGTAGTAAGATCTGCAAAAGACACATAACACAAGTCACCATTCAGAGTGAGTTTACTCAAGAGTGGTGGACTGATGACTTGAACGAAATGAGACAAAAAACTCGGAAATTGAGAAGAGAAGCTCAACAAGAACGCAGTCTAACAGATAGGACAGACGGCGATAAGTGGAAGAGTTAGATGGATTCAAGGAATCAGTATAAGAAAGCCATAAAAGAGGCAAAACTCCAAGGTCTGCAAAAATGCATAGAAAACATTTCTGAAAACGACCCTTGGGATAAACTGTGGAAGTTTTTCCGAACAAGGGACAAATTTGCCGATCAAAATATTTTGAGAGAAGACGGCACCTACACAAAGGACGATGTCGAGAAAAATGAGTCTTTGTTGAACAAATATTTCCCAAATGACGATGAATCACAGGATTCACCAGAAATGGGCATAATCAGGCAAAAAGATCGCTCCTATAGTGTAGCAGACGAGCCAAGAATAAATAGAAACGAAATCAGGTTGACAATTAGTCACCTGAAGAACGGAAAAAGCACGAGCGATGACCGCATTCCCAATGAGGCAATACGGCATATAGTCGAGGAAATAGGGGATATACTGGAAACAGTCTATAACGCTAGTTTTAGTCTGAGTCTGAGTATCGGGGTGTAAAGTTAACGCCTTCTCGTGGTGCACCCTGGGTAACGCTAAAGAGTTAACAGATCCGGTAGTCAGTCAATCTTAGAATCTCCTGACTTAAGCACATGATCACAAATGAATGCAAATAAGACTCAAAACAATGGTCCTTCTCAGGACCTTTCGACAAAGAATCTAGGATCATGTCTCAAGATCTGCCAACTCAATATAGAGGCTATTAGCTGGGCCAAATGTCAAGTCCTGCATAAAATATTGATTGATAACGACATTGCCGTTGTAGCCATTCAGGAAACTCACGCTGAGACTGAAGAACAGTTAAAAAAGAGAGGAAAGATACCAGGATATGATCTGGTAGGAGCCACTTATCACCGTACTTACGGTGTCGCTACATATGTCCGCTCAACTCTGGAAAATACACACTTGGTTAGGACATCTAACTTCAACAACACTCATGAAGTGGTCATCAAGGTGGGAGAAACAACCATCAGTAATATATACAAACCCCCGCCACCGTTTTGTCAACTGACACACTGCCCCTCCTGTTTATGTTGGAGACTTTACCAGCCACCATACACAGTGGAAATATAGGACCAACGATAACAATGGTGAAACACTGATGAACTGGGCTGACGAGAACAACATATACTTAGTATTTGACGCTAAGGAGAGAGAGGTTCGTTTAAATCAGCAGCTTGGAACCAAGAATACAATCCTGACTTATGCTTTGTAAGTAAAGATGATAATAACATACCATTGCAAGGGTCCCGCAGAATCCTAACAGACTTTCCACATAACCAACACCGACCAGCTCTTATTGAAATAGGAATAAAAATCCCTCTGATCAAGTCCTTTCCCCGCCCGAGGTGGAACTTTAAAAAGGCTGACTGGAGGTGTTTCTCCAATCACCTTGATAAGTGCCTAGGTTGGGTAACACCCACGATTGAAAACTATTCAAGGTTCACAAAAGCTGTGATTGCTAGTGCAAAAAAGACCATACCAAGAGGCTTCCGAGAGGAGTACATACTGGGATGGAATGATAATTGTGAGGAACTATACCAACAATTCCTTAATGGCGGAGACAGAGAAATAGCCGACGACCTGCTACGAAGATTAGATCTAGCGCGACGTGAAAAATGGACAGAAACAGTAGCGAATCTGGATTTCACAAGATCCGGCAGAGAGGCCTGGTCGCTCCTAAAGAAATTGGGTGCAAGCCCTAAAACTGCAGGAGGAGATGTGGCAATACACCCAGATAAGATCGCAAATCACGTTGTGTCCACATCAAGAACTACACGGGATAAAGCACATACAAACAATGTCAAACACGAACTCAGAGCATTAAACAGATCTTCCCAGGATCAGACTTTATTTTCTCTCCCCTTCAGAGACGACGAGATAACAGAAGCACTTGGAGATGTAAAACCGGGCAAGGCGCCAGGGCCTGATAGGATTCATCCCGACTTCCTCCTTAACTCTGGTAAATACACCAAAAAATGGCTAGCCAAGCTCTTCACAGATATCGCGCAGAAAGGAAGACTCCAGAGTGATATGAAAAAGTCTAACGTCATTGCTATTTTAAAACCAGGGAAACCAAGCAACGATCAGAAGAGCTACCGCCCAATTGCCCTCCTAAGCTCAATATATAAACTACTGGAAAGGCTTTTATACAACAGGATCGGACCTGTGACACTCGAGAGAATACCAATCGAACAAGCTGGCTTTCGCCCAGGAAGGAGCTGTATAGACCAGATAATGTCACTGACGACCTGTATAGAAGCAGGCTTCCAAAAGAAACTTAAAACAGCAGCCGCATTTATAGACCTATCGGCGGCTTATGACACGGTCTGGAGACAAGGCCTGCTTTATAAACTTATTCAAGTAATCCCATGCAGAAACACTATCCAACTCATCGATGATATGCTTGCTGGTAGATCCTTTAGAGTCATCCTGGGAAATAAGATAAGCTCCTCAAAACAGCTAAACGATGGTCTACCTCAGGGGTTTGTTCTTGCTCCAATATTGTTCAGCCTTTATATTTGCGATATGCCCCCAACCACATGCCGGAAGTTTGGATTTGCGGACGACTGGGCACTGACGGTGGGACGTCGTACTTTTGAGGAAACGGAAACCATTTTAACAACCGATTTAGCCATAGTGGGAGCATATTTTCGGAGTTGGAGACTGAAACCAAATCCAACTAAATCTGAAACGGCCTGCTTCCACCTGTGCAATAAAGAGGCGAATAGACAACTCCGGGTCTACTTTGACGACAAATTGCTACTCCACAACCAACACCCGAAATACCTTGGGGTCACAATGGACCGTACACTGTCATTCAGGCGACATCTGGAAAACACTTCCGCAAAAGTAAGAACTAGAAATAATATTATCCATAAACTGTGCGGAACGACGTGGGGCTCTACGGCTGATACTCTACGCACTTCTGCACTTGGCCTGGTCTACTCCGCCGCGGAATATGCTGCCCCGGTGTGGCTCAATAGCGCGCATACTCATAAGCTAGATGCACAGTTGAACAATACCATGAGAATAATTAGCGGTACTCTACGATCGACCCCTACAGATTGGCTACCCACACTGAGCCACATTCCTCCTCCGGACCTGCGACGAAAAGCAGCTCTTCGTCGGGAGTATAAATGCATCTAAATCAACCCCCAACTCCCCGTACATCCGGACGGAGACATAGTGGACAGAAATAGACTCCGATCCAGAAAATCACCAATGAAAACTGCTGCAGAATTGTCCCATTTCAACTTGATTAACTTATGGGAACGAAACTGGATCCAGAGCTGCCCACAACATTGGCAAAACCTGCCCTGCATAAGAAGTGAACCTCCCGCCTTTGACCAACCTCGGAGAATATGGACGACCCTAAATAGAATACGCACCAACCATGGCAGATGCGCGGACTCGCTACATAAGTGGGGCAAAGCCCCATCTCCAAACTGCGACTGTGGCACAGTCAAACAAACAGTTCGTCACATCGTTAGTGAATGTCCCAAAAGAGCATATGGTGGACCCTTTGATGATTTCCTGAAGGCAACGAATAGTGCAATTGAATATATCAACAATCTTGATGTTTGCTTGTAAATTAATTGTAGTATTATTATGGTTATTATTGTTTGTATTATTGTTTTATTGTTCTTATTATTATTATTTTACTATGTAAATTTCAACATGTGCCATACCATACGATAAATAAATAAATGATCTGAGTATCTTTCCCAAGATCTGGAAAAGGGCCAAGGTAGTTTGGATCCCTAAAACAGATGGTACACTTAGGCCAATAAGTCTATTACCTACCCTAGGGAAAGTATTAGACGGAATAATGAGTCGCCGACTCCAACATTGGTTGGAGAAAACTAAAGGGCTGGACGACAGACAGTATGGGTTCCGAGAAGGAATATCAACTGTCGTTGCGATAGACACATTAAATAGAACAATTAAACATGATACCGATAATGACAAACATCAGTTGGTGGTCACACTAGATTTGAAGAACGCCTTCAATTGTGCTTGGCCCCCATATATAAGCTGAGAAATGGAACTCGGCAGAGTTCCAAAACAATTACACAAGCTCTGCGAAAACTTTTTACCTGAAAGAGTAATAAGCAGTGGCCCACTGGAGAGAGACGCTCAAAAAGGGACTCCACAGGGATCCCGACTAGGACCAATACTATGGTTAACGGTAATGCAAGAATGGTTCAGAACCATGGATCTTGTAAATGGGAAATGGAAAGATGAGGAATCTCATCGAAGAGACATTCTCAGAGAGAGCGTAGAAGAAGTGGCTGTGGTGCAGGCGTATGCCGATGACCAAGTCATTTTGATAAAGGGGAACTCGGTTGAAGAAATCGAGAGAAAATGGACCTACATCTGGCTGGGATGTAAAGAGTGGGAAAAAACTAGCGGTCTCTTTTACAATAAAAAGATAAATGAGATAAGACCACCCCGCATAAAAGCAGAAGGAGAGGTAATAGATCTAAAAGAGCACATAAAATACTTGGGCATAACAATAGATAAAAGACTTTCATTTGTAGAGCATACAAAGGAAGTACGAAAGCGTTCGAGCAAAACCACCAATAAACTGATTGGAATGGTGAGCCGAACATATGGCCACAACAAAGAAATGTTTAAAAACATTTCAGAAAGGGTAATGAGACCAGCTGTATGGTATGCCTCAGAAATATGGGGTGCCAATGCAGATAATAAGTTGGTAAATAGTCACATAGATGCTACTCAAAGACCTTTGTTACTATTGATGAACAGGTCATATGTAACAGTGTCAACAAGGGCACTAGAGGTTCTAGCAGGCACACCTCCATGGGTAGTGGTTGCTAGACAGAGACATCAACATCAAGACTGGAAGAACAATAGAGCAGATACTGTTCGGTCCAGAACTCGGACGAGAGACAGGACACATCCGTCAGAAGGATTCTAAGGTACAGACAGGAGTGGAGACTCCGGTCTATATATGACTAAGAAAGGAAGGAAAAAGGCCAATGACCTGGAGGTTATGAAAAGCTGGCAACTCCTATGGGATAAAAATGACAAAGGTAGAATACTCTACCAGATATGTAAACAAGACGGGTGTGAATGCAGCAACGGTTTTCCGCAACGGTTTTTTCGAATTGTCTATTATCGTATCTGAGCGAAAAGAACCGCTACAATTAGGTTTTTGTTTGGAATATCATTCAATTTGGGAGTTAAATGAGTTCCACAGAAGAAAATAATTTTTCACCCCTGAAAAACACCCCAAGCTACCCCCGAAGTTGAAAAAATGCGCAGACCACTTCAAATGTCCGTTGCTGGCGATTTTTTGGTGCGAATCGTTTATTCCAACCTTACTGAACACGTTCCATATAGTGAAATATTTTGTGACACCTTAGCAACCCCTCAATCACACCCCCAAACTTGGAAAATCTCGTAATCGCTAAAACGACCGTTGCTGGCGATTTTTTGATGCGAATCGATTATTCCAAGCTTGCTGAACACGTTCCATATAGTGAAATAATTTGTGACACCTTAACAACCCCCTAAGTACCCCCCACCCCCAAACTTGGAAAATCTCGTAATCGCTAAAGCGTCCGTTGCTGGCGATTTTTTTATGCGAATCGTTTACTCCAAGCTTGCTGAACACGTTCCGTATAGTGAAATAATTTGTGACACCTTAACAACCCCCTAAGTACCCCCCACCCCCAAACTTGGAAACTCTCGTAATCGCTAAAACGTCCGTTGCTGGCGATTTTTTGATGCGAATCGTTTATTCCAAGCTTACTGAAGACGATTCATATAGTGAAATAATTTGTGACACCTTATCAACCCCTCAATCACACCCCTAAAATTGGAAATTCTCTCGTATCGCTAAAACGTCCGTTGCTGGCGATTTTTTGATGCGAATCGTTTATTCCAAGCTTACTGAACACGTTCCATATAGTGAAATAATTTGTGACACCTTAACAACCCCTCAATCACACCCCCAAAATTGGAAACTCTCTCGTATCGCTAAAACGTCCGTTGCTGGCGATTTTTTGATGCGAATCGTTTACTCCAAGCTTGCTGAACACGTTCCATATAGTGAAATAATTTGTGACACCTTAACAACCCCTCAATCACACCCCCAAAATTGGAAATTCTCTCGTATCGCTAAAACGTCCGTTGCTGGCGATTTTTTGATGCGAATCGTTCACTCCAAGCTTGCTGAAAACGTTCCATATAGTGAAATAATTTGTGACACCTTAACAACCCCTTAATCAACCCCCCAAAATTGGAAATTCTCTCGTATCGCTAAAACGTCCGTTGCTGGCGATTTTTTGATGCGAATCGTTTATTCCAAGCTTACTGAATACCTTCCATATAGTGAAATAATTTGTGACACCTTAACAACCCCTTAATCAACCCCCCAAAATTGGAAATTCTCTCGTATCGCTAAAACGTCCGTTGCTGGCGATTTTTATATGCGAATCGTTTATTCCAAGCTTACTGAATACCTTCCATATAGTGAAATAATTTGTGACACCTTAACAACCCCTTAATCAACCCCCCAAAATTGGAAATTCTCTCGTATCGCTAAAATTTCCGTTGCTGGCGATTTTTATATGCGAATCGTTTATTCCAAGCTTACTGAACACCCCCCATATAGTGAAATAATTTGTGACACCTTAACAACCCCTCAATCACACCCCCAGAATTGGAAATTCTCTCGTATCGCTAAAACGTCCGTTGCTGGCGATTTTTTGATGCGAATCGTTTATTCCGAGCTTGCTGAACACGTTCCATATAGTGAAATAATTTGTGACACCTTAACAACCCCTCAATCACACCCCCAAAATTGGAAATTCTCTCGTATCGCTAAAACGTCCGTTGCTGGCGATTTTTTGATGCGAATCGTTTATTCCAAGCTTACTAAATACCTTCCATATAGTGAAATAATTTGTGACACATTAACAACCCCTCAATCACACCCCCAAAATTGGAAATTCTCTCGTATCGCTAAAATTTCCGTTGCTGGCGATTTTTATATGCGAATCGTTTATTCCAAGCTTACTGAATACCTTCCATATAGTGAAATAATTTGTGACACCTTAACAACCCCTTAATCAACCCCCCAAAATTAGAAATTCTCTCGTATCGCTAAAATTTCCGTTGCTGGCGATTTTTTGATGCGAATCGTTTATTCCAAGCTTGTTGAACATGTTCCATATAGTGAAATATTTTGTGACACCTTAGCAACCCCTCAATCACACCCCCAAAATTGGAAATTCTCTCGTATCGCTAAAACGTCCGTTGCTGGCGATTTTTTGATGCGAATCGTTTATTCCGAGCTTGCTGAACACGTTCCATATAGTGAAATAATTTGTGACACCTCAACAACTAACTATATGGAAGGTCTTTAGTAAGCTTGGAATAAACGATTCTCATCAAAAAATCGCCAGCAACGGACGTTTTAGCGATACGAGAGAATTTCCAATTTTGGGGGTGTGATTGAGGGGTTGTTAAGGTGTCACAAATTATTTCACTATATGAGGGGTGTTCAGTAAGCTTGGAATAAACGATTCGCATATAAAAATCGCCAGCAACGGAAATTTTAGCGATACGAGAGAATTTCCAATTTTGGGGGGTTGATTAAGGGGTTGTTAAGGTGTCACAAATTATTTCACTATATGGAAGGTATTCAGTAAGCTTGGAATAAACGATTCGCATATAAAAATCGCCAGCAACGGACGTTTTAGCGATACGAGAGAATTTCCAATTTTGGGGGGTTGATTAAGGGGTTGTTAAGGTGTCACAAATTATTTCACTATATGGAAGGTATTCAGTAAGCTTGGAATAAACGATTCGCATCAAAAAATCGCCAGCAACGGACGTTTTAGCGATACGAGAGAATTTCCAATTTTGGGGGGTTGATTAAGGGGTTGTTAAGGTGTCACAAATTATTTCACTATATGGAAGGTATTCAGTAAGCTTGGAATAAACGATTCGCATCAAAAAATCGCCAGCAACGGACGTTTTAGCGATACGAGAGAATTTCCAATTTTGGGGGGTTGATTAAGGGGTTGTTAAGGTGTCACAAATTATTTCACTATATGGAACGTTTTCAGCAAGCTTGGAGTGAACGATTCGCATCAAAAAATCGCCAGCAACGGACGTTTTAGCGATACGAGAGAATTTCCAATTTTGGGGGGTTGATTAAGGGGTTGTTAAGGTGTCACAAATTATTTCACTATATGGAACGTTTTCAGCAAGCTTGGAGTGAACGATTCGCATCAAAAAATCGCCAGCAACGGACGTTTTAGCGATACGAGAGAATTTCCAATTTTGGGGGTGTGATTGAGGGGTTGTTAAGGTGTCACAAATTATTTCACTATATGGAACGTGTTCAGCAAGCTTGGAGTAAACGATTCGCATCAAAAAATCGCCAGCAACGGACGTTTTAGCGATACGAGAGAGTTTCCAATTTTGGGGGTGTGATTGAGGGGTTGTTAAGGTGTCACAAATTATTTCACTATATGGAACGTGTTCAGTAAGCTTGGAATAAACGATTCGCATCAAAAAATCGCCAGCAACGGACGTTTTAGCGATACGAGAGAATTTCCAATTTTAGGGGTGTGATTGAGGGGTTGATAAGGTGTCACAAATTATTTCACTATATGAATCGTCTTCAGTAAGCTTGGAATAAACGATTCGCATCAAAAAATCGCCAGCAACGGACGTTTTAGCGATTACGAGAGTTTCCAAGTTTGGGGGTGGGGGGTACTTAGGGGGTTGTTAAGGTGTCACAAATTATTTCACTATATGGAACGTGTTCAGCAAGCTTGGAGTAAACGATTCGCATAAAAAAATCGCCAGCAACGGACGCTTTAGCGATTACGAGATTTTCCAAGTTTGGGGGTGGGGGGTACTTAGGGGGTTGTTAAGGTGTCACAAATTATTTCACTATTTGGAACGTGTTCAGCAAGCTTGGAATAATCGATTCGCATCAAAAAATCGCCAGCAACGGTCGTTTTAGCGATTACGAGATTTTCCAAGTTTGGGGGTGTGATTGAGGGGTTGCTAAGGTGTCACAAAATATTTCACTATATGGAACGTGTTCAGTAAGGTTGGAATAAACGATTCGCACCAAAAAATCGCCAGCAACGGACATTTGAAGTGGTCTGCGCATTTTTTCAACTTCGGGGGTAGCTTGGGGTGTTTTTCAGGGGTGAAAAATTATTTTCTTCTGTGGAACTCATTTAACTCTCAAATTGAATGATATTCCAAAAAAAAAACCTAATTGTAGCGGTTCTTTTCGCTCAGATACGATAATAGACAATTCGAAAAAACCGTTGCGGAAAACCGTTGCTGCATTCACACCCGTTGTAAACAAGTAGGAACCGATATGGTGAAACTTACATTCAAAGCCACCCAGCTTGTGACTGGTCATGGAAACTTTGAATTTTATAAAAAACGTTTCAACTTACGTGAAACAAATGGAAAGTGCAGCTGTGATGAAGGTTCAGGCGAAGATTCTGAACACATAAGGTCATACTGCTCTCTGGCCGAGAGAATTATTATCAGAACTCGGATAACAGAGGAATATGGGAACCTTAGCCTAGAGCTAAGGAGAAACGGTAAATCCAATAAGACGGATACCGAAAAAGTAATTAAATGGGCCAAAATAGCCATTAAAGAGGACGATATGGGTAAGTAACCCAAGAAGGAGAGTACTCTTGAGTATTCTCGAACAGACTAGAAAACGAGAAACACGATTTCTCAACAAAAAGGAAAGAGGGCAACTGCAAACCGCAAATTTGCCAAGCCTTGACTAATAATTGTCTGATTCTTGTTGGTAACTGAAGCTCTCAGATGCCCCTCTTTTGAGGTTAAACTGGGATTTCAGGATATTATACAGCACACATATGATCATGTATACTTAACTGATATGTGCACACCATCTTTGTTGCAATATTTACCTTTTGCAAGTTGATACTTACCATCTTGAGATTCTTTATCATATAGCGTAGTAACATCACTGCATATTTGGAAAATGTACCTGATAACCATTTTGATTGTGTCAGTTGATTAACACCTTGTAACCGCAACAATGTGGATTTATATTTTGACAATAAAAGCCTATAATAGCTGTTGCGGTAACTCTGAATTTGGAGAGAGTAATGGACTGTATATATATGCAAATGAATTAATGAAATTGGTGATCAAAATATGAAAGGAAAAAAAAACAAGATGCACTAGAAAACTCACCAGGAGGCCTAGTTCCACACACCTGAGAGCTCTCGTGTCGGTGGGAGTCTTCCTGCAGCGGAATCTTCTTTCTTCTATTATCAGAAGTCTTTTCTTCGTCAAAATAAGACGAAATTTTTCAACTGACTGAGAGTCACACTCACAATGTGTTCACTTGACTTCTTGACTATGCCTTGTAACTGGCGATCTTCGGAGTAGTCTAGTGCACATGACATGAGAACTTGAAAATTATTTAAAATTAAAATATATATAACGTAACGGCAACATTTCCTGCCCCCCAAAAATGCCAAAGCATTTTTCATAAAAAAAATTTACAAAAAACAAAAACAAAAAAAAACTATGAAATTGTGCAAACTATAATGCAGAAGAATATTTCTGTATTTTAACTCCTATTTATATATAATTTTATAATCAATATAACGGGAGAGAAAAAAAAATAATAAGAGAGCTAGGGTTCATCGCACACTGGCAAGGGACACAATTTAACCAAGGGGCGAGTAAGGACCCCGTCGCGTGTTTTAACTTGAGCAACCCGGGAAATACCGTCACTACCCTGAAATAGAGCCGTTATACGACGCCATTGATTAGGGGGTGCGTTATCAGCCTTAATTAGAACTAGCTGCCCTATGACTGCAGGAGTAGAGTTATCGCACCAATTGACCCGCTGTTGCAATGTATGCAGGTACTCGTTCCTCCATCGGAACCAAAAATGTTGATGAAGGTTTTGTAAAAGCTGCCAACGCGATAACCGATTCAGTGGTTGATCAGTCATATCTGGTATAGGTATCGCAGTTAGCGGTTCCAGCGTCAAGAAATGACCGGGAGTAAGACAATTCAAATCGTCGGGATCTGAACTCAGGGCGCATAAAGGCCTTGAATTCAGGACGGATTCAATCAAAGTAAGCTGCGTATAGAATTCCTCATACGTAAGAATCTGCTCACCGATCACTCTGAAAAAATTGTGTTTTAACCGATTTCACCACAGCCTCGAATAAACCTCCGAAATGACTCCCGGACGGTGGGTTGAAATGGAATTTTATAACTTCTTTCTCAGCAGCAGTTTTCATCAAAGTTATCTTTTCGCGATTGGCTCCAACAAAATTAGTGCCATTATCACACTATAAATCTGTACAGCGTCCTCTTCGAGCGATAAATCTCTGAAGAGCAGCTAAAACGGATTCAGAGGACAGATCGTTCGCCAATTCCAAATGAATGGCTCTCGTTGAATGACAAACAAAAAGGCAAATGTATGATGCATCAATGAACAATGCCGGCAAGTGGATTTGGACTTACAAGAATGAATATCATGCAGACTAGATAAACAATTGAAACATAAATCAAGTTTTTTAGTGAGATTGTAGCGTTCAAACGGTTTCATATTGAGAAACGAAGGACACTTGAAGATTGAGTGGCTGGCTTGACAAATAACACATTCAGAATGGGAATTCCTCGATGAACCGGCTGCGTTTTCAACGAAAAAAATTTTCATTTTATTTGTTTTGAAGGGTTTTTTATCGACATTGCTAGACTGAACATCGCTAACTGATGGCTTCATATCCCAAATCATCTCGGAAGCTATACATTCGCGTTCTAAAAATGAAGTGAGATTGCTATACTTAGGAACATCTGATGAACCGTAAGCATGTTCGAATCGAGAAACTATTTCGTCGTCTAAACGATCATACAACATCATCAATAATATAAAGTCCCATTCCTTCATTGGAAAATTTAAGTTCTTCAAGGCACGTAAATTTTCCTGAAAAGTATCCAATAAATTCCTCAAAGCATTCGGAACCCGAGACTAAACTTTTCCGGTACCCTCAATGCGACGCCAATGACATTTTGCAAGCCAACGCTTATTGTGATAACGTTGAAGTAAGGCATCATAAGCGGATTGATAATTTTTACCACTAAATTCATAATGTTGAACTAACTTAAGCGGTTGTCCTTCAAGGGCTGAAACTAAGTAATTAAATTTTTCATCATTGCTGAATGAATCATTGCTATGCACCAGTGAATTAAACAATCCAATGAATATTGAAAATTGGGTTACATCGCCAGAGGATCGCTTCAATTCCAATTTCGGTAGTTTAATATTCGTAATAGTTTTCGGTTTGAGATTCAAATTCCCAACACTTTTCGAATTATCAGCCGTCAAAACATCATAAATAGATTTGATTTCATAAAAACAAGCGAAGAATTGTTCTCGAATGGCTTCCTCCCCATTCAAATCAGTATTTTCCTCCTGAAGCAAAGTGTCGATAACTATTTTGTGTTCTAAAAGAAATTCATTTCGTATTCTGTCAAGGTCGGAAAACCTAGCCTTGAACAAATTCAAAAGAGTGTCATCCAATCTTGTCTTTTCTGCGAAATTTAAAAGTGCCTGAATCTCACCGATTGCCGTAGCACGATATGCCCTAGCTCGTTTAATTTTCGACATGGTTTCAGAATTGGGTTCCTTCTCGAATGGAATCCGAAACAATCAAATGCTGAAGATCGTCCGTTACAGAGCGCGCTTCCAATACTCCTACAATGTATTGAAACGTTGAACATATGTTCAAAATAATTATCGGAGCGGACAAAAAACTGTCGAGGATAAGGAATATTATATTTCTGAAATACTGGCTGAAACGAAACAATGAAAGAATTTCGCTCCTCAAATATTCTTCTGCACAAATCCGCAAAACTTCAAAAGCAAAGTAAAGAAATTTCAAACAGAGAAATTCGATCCAAAAATCCGGCGTTACCGAATGACCAAAAAAATGTTGCGGTAACTCTGAATTTGGAGAGAGTAATGGACTGTATATATATGCAAATGAATTAATGAAATTGGTGATCAAAATAAGAAAGGAAAAAAAAACAAGATGCACTAGAAAACTCACCGGGAGGCCTAGTTCCACACACCTGAGAGCTCTCGTGTCGGTGGGAGTCTTCCTGCAGCGGAATCTTCTTTCTTCTATTATCAGAAGTCTTTTCTTCGTCAAAATAAGACGAGATGAAAATCGGCGTTTTCGAAACAACTCAAGATTAATAAGCGAAAGTAGCGTTTTTTTTTGCGTGTTTTCAATATTCCACAAATTTTTCACCTGACTGAGAGTCACACTCACAATGTGTTCACTTGACTTCTTGAATATGCCTTGTAACTGGCGATCTTCGGAGTAGTCTAGTGCACATGACATGAGAACTTGAAAATTATTTAAAATTAAAATATATCTAACGTTACTGCAACAATAGCCAAATGCCTCGTCATCTAATTAGTGACGCGCATGAATGGATTAACGAGATTCTCACTGTCCCTACCTACTCCCCTCCGTGATCAGTACCTTGACGTGGTGGAGGGGCTTAAGTAGCTGCGAAGTATCCTAAGGAAATCGGTCTGCGAACTAACAGTAGTTCAAAAGACAAAACGATTCTCCGGTGGATGAAGCAGTGAAAAACCAAAACTGATCAACCAAGCTCAGGGGCTACTCTTTACTCATGTGGGTTTGATAGTAAGGGTATCGCCAAACCCGATTTACCCTAGGACCTGGTGACACGGCACCTTGTATAATACGTCTGACCTAGTCAAGTCTTAGGAAGATGGGGAGCTCGGCTTTACCGCCCGACTCAAAGAGGAGACTCCCTCTATAAAGAACCCCGAATCCCAAGATGTAGACAAGTGTCGAAGGGACGCATGGCCGGGGGGCACCTGGTCTCTAACTTTCTCACCATGAGGCACCGGGCGCACCTCATGGGACAAACAGCCATCTTGGTGGTACGGGCGCACTGCCACTAAGGAAGTCTAAATCGTCCCAAGAATCGTGGGACAAAGTCATGGAAAGTAAAAAGACAACTAAAAGTAATGATGGCCAATCAATAAATGGCGATGAGGAAGTGGAAGAAACGGTCACTATTGACCAAATAATACCAGAATCCGAATAAGATACTGATTCGGATAAATCTTGTAACTCAATTGTCACTAACAAGAGGCCACAACCAGATACCAATCTGGCAAGCTCAGATTTAACAAGGAAGAGCAGTCACTAGTCAGATCACAAATTGATGTACTTACTGACATTATGATTAGGCAGGCATATGACCTGGGAAGAAACTCCGCTCTACAAGAGACGGTAGAAAATCAGGGCAAGGTCATCGCGAATCAGTCGGAGCAGCTGAAGCGATTGAACCAGGATATAAAAACACTAAGAGAGAGGGTGTAAGAACTGAGTAGGAGAGATGAGTCGAGGGACTCATCCAATAATAGCGTGATCGTGAGCAGACACGCAGAAAGACAAGAAAACAGGAAGTACAGTACCGCAGGGTAAAACTTTGAATGATAAGCCAGAAACAAACCAGGTCTGTCAAAAAGAGACAGATCTTGTAAATGAATCCGAACAGGGATTCATAGAACAGAAAAGGCGTAAGAAAAAAACTTACGCCCAAATAACAAAGCAGTCAGCTCAGACGGAGAAAGCTGGCGAAGGGTGGAAAACACCTGAACAAAAACGTAAACTCCAAACTATGATTAGTTTGGAGAACGTTAAAGAACACAAAACGGTGCTCAAAAAACTAAAGGAAATTACACAAGATGTATTCCAAGAAAAGGAGTTGAGGAATATAATTCCTATCAGGGATGGAAAAGTCATCCTGCATTGCAGAGATGAGAAACAATACCAGGCCCTAAATAATGTATTGGCAAAGAACAAGGAGCTTATACATAAGACAGCGAAAAAGCATCAACCAGTCCTTATGCTAACAGGAGTTACAAAAGGATATAGGGACTCGGAACTACTTGAACAAGTAGTTGCCGAAAATGACGATATAAAAAGGGATATAGGCGAAGCTTTGGTCAAGGAAAGCAGGATTCTAAGGAAAACTATGTGTAGGAATCCATACAAAGAAAACATAGAAATTATAACAAGTATTGAGATATTCAAATACTTAATGAAAAAGGGAAAAGTCTTCCTCGACCTAGTCTGCATAAGAGTTGAGGAAGTAATAAGTGTGGCACTTTGCTATAAGTGCCACAGGCACGGCCATGTTGTTAAACATTGCACAGCAAAGAGCAGGTGCCACATTTGCGGGGGACCCCATGAAGGCAGAAGTTGCAAGAGCAACCTGCTGGATTGTCCTAACTGCAAGGTGGCTCAAATAAACAAAGATTTAAGGAGACATACAGCAAGGGACAAAAAATGTCCCATGTATGTTAGAAAGGTGCAACAGACCAAGGCGGTCATCAATTATGGTAATTAATGCCATTAAAACTAATCCAGATCAATCTGGACAGAAGCCGAGGGGCAACTCTGGCATTACAGAGAATAATGGCAGAGAGACAAATAGATATAGCTATGGTTCAGGAACCATACTATAAGTTTATTCCGAACAGGGAATATACCGTTCACAGGCCGAACGGAGCACATAAGGTGCAGATTTGGGTAAACAATAACCTACAGAATATTCGAACTCGAAACGAGTTAACGAATGCGAACTATGTGGCTATAGAATTGTCACAGGTTACAAAGGCAAATAAGAGAGAAAT
The DNA here is from genome assembly GCA_937662695.2 of Halyzia sedecimguttata. Taxonomy (NCBI): domain Eukaryota; kingdom Metazoa; phylum Arthropoda; class Insecta; order Coleoptera; family Coccinellidae; genus Halyzia; species Halyzia sedecimguttata. The sequence goes on along the minus strand of OW569419.2, from coordinate 44,668,852 downwards.
AACTCTTATAACCTCTATTTACGACGAGCCAGGAGGACACGAGAATAAACGACTGTCTGAATGGCATGGGGAGGCATGGTAGGAAACACCTAATTGCCGGAGACCTGAACGCCCACCACACAGCGTGGGGTGGAAATAAAATAGACAAAAGGGGCGAAAGTCTAATAGATTGAACAATGTCTAATGGATATGTTATCGAAAATGACGATACACAAGAGGCTACCTTTTCAGGTTCCTTAGGGGAGAGCTATATAGACTTGACCCTAGCAAAAGGCATAGAGATCGATAACTGGACGGTATTAGAGGAGGAATCCTTAAGCTTGCATAGATATATCACCTATGAAATAAGGGAAGATAGGAAAACTGCGAAGCAGAAGAAAGTCTATAACTTTGGTCACACTAATTGGCCAACTTTTAGGTCAGCCTGAAAGAATTAGTTGACAAAAAAAGCTGGGAAATACAAGATCACAAAGATCTGAACGAAAAGGCAGAGAAACTACTTGAAATTTGTAGTAAGATCTGCAAAAGACACATAACACAAGTCACCATTCAGAGTGAGTTTACTCAAGAGTGGTGGACTGATGACTTGAACGAAATGAGACAAAAAACTCGGAAATTGAGAAGAGAAGATCAACAAGAACGCAGTCTAACAGATAGGACAGACGGCGATAAGTGGAATAGTTATATGGATTCAAGGAATCAGTATAAGAAAGCCATAAAAGAGGCAAAACTCCAAGGTCTGCAGAAATGCATAGAAAACATTTCTGAAAACGACCCTTGGGATAAACTGTGGAAGTTTTTCCGAACAAGGGACAAAGTTGCCGATCTAAATATTTTGAAAGAAGACGGCACCTACACAAAGGACGATGTCGAGAAAAATGAGTCTTTGTTGAACAAATATTTCCCAAATGACGATGAATCACAGGATTCACCAGAACTGGGCATAATCAGGCAAAAAGATCGCTCCTATAGTGTAGCAGACGAGCCAAGTATAAATAGAAACGAAATCAGGTTGACAATTAGTCACCTGAAGAACGGAAAAAGCACGAGCGATGACCGCATTCCCAATGAGGCAATACGGCATATAGTCGAGGAAATAGGGGATATACTGGAAACAGTCTATAACGCTAGTTTTAGTCTGAGTCTGAGTATCGGGGTGTAAAGTTAACGCCTCCTCGTGGTGCACCCTGGGTAACGCTAAAGAGTTAACAGATCCGGTAGTCAGTCAATCTTAGAATCTCCTGACTTAAGCACATGATCACAAATGAATGCAAATAAGACTCAAAACAATGGTCATTCTCAGGACCTTTCGACAAAGAATCTAGGATCATGTCTCAAGATCTGCCAACTCAATATAGAGGCTATTAGCTGGGCCAAATGTCAAGTCCTGCATAAAATATTGATTGATAACGACATTGCCGTTGTAGCCATTCAGGAAACTCACGCTGAGACTGAAGAACAGTTAAAAAAGAGAGGAAAGATACCAGGATATGATCTGGTAGGAGCCACTTATCACCGTACTTACGGTGTCGCTACATATGTCCGCTCAACTCTGGAAAATACACACTTGGTTAGGACATCTAACTTCAACAACACTCATGAAGTGGTCATCAAGGTGGGAGAAACAACCATCAGTGTTATATACAAACCCCCGCCACCGTTTGGTCAACTGACACACTGCCCCTCCTGTTTATATTGGAGACTTTACCAGCCACCATACACAGTGGAAATATAGGACCAACGATAACAATGGTGAAACACTGATGAACTGGGCTGACGAGAACAACATATACTTAGTATTTGACGCTAAGGAGAGAGAGAGGTTCGTTTAAATCAGCAGCTTGGAACCAAGAATACAATCCTGACTTATGCTTTGTAAGTAAAGATGATAATAACATACCATTGCAAGGGTCCCGCAGAATCCTAACAGACTTTCCACATAACCAACACCGACCAGCTCTTATTGAAATAGGAATAAAAATCCCTCTGATCAAGTCCTTTACCCGCCCGAGGTGGAACTTTAAAAAGGCTGACTGGAGGTGTTTCTCCAATCACCTTGATAAGTGCCTAGGTTGGGTTACACCCACGATTGAAAACTATTCAAGGTTCACAAAAGCTGTGATTGCTAGTGCAAAAACGACCATACCAAGAGGCTTCCGAGAGGAGTACATACCGGGATGGAATGATAATTGTGAGGAACTATACCAACAATTCCTTAATGGCGGAGACAGAGAAATAGCCGACGACCTGCTACGAAGATTAGATCTAGCGCGACGTGAAAAATGGACAGAAACAGTAGCGAATCTGGATTTCACAAGATCCGGCAGAGAGGCCTGGTCGCTCCTAAAGAAATTGGGTGCAAGCCCTAAAACTGCAGGAGGAGATGTGGCAATACACCCAGATAAAATCGCAAATCACGTTGTGTCCACATCAAGAACTACACGGGATAAAGCACATACAAACAATGTCAAACACGAACTCAGAGCATTAAACAGATCTTCCCAGGATCAAACTTTATTTTCTCTCCCCTTCAGAGACGACGAGATAACAGAAGCACTTGAAGATGTAAAACCGGGCAAGGCGCCAGGGCCTGATGGGATTCATCCCGAATTCCTCCTTAACTCTGGTAAATACACCAAAAAATGGCTAGCCAAGCTCTTCACAGATATCGCGCAGAAAGGAAGACTCCCGAGTGATATGAAAAAGTCTAACGTCATTGCTATTTTAAAACCAGGGAAACCAAGCAACGACCCGAAGAGCTACCGCCCAATTGCCCTCCTAAGCTCAATATATAAACTACTGGAAAGGCTTTTATACAACAGGATCGGACCTGTAACACTCGAGAGAATACCAATCGAACAAGCTGGCTTTCGCCCAGGAAGAAGCTGTATAGACCAGATAATGTCACTGACGACCTGTATAGAAGCAGGCTTCCAAAAGAAACTTAAAACAGCAGCCGCATTTATAGACCTATCGGCGGCTTATGACACGGTCTGGAGACAAGGCCTGCTTTATAAACTTATTCAAGTAATCCCATGCAGAAACACTATCCAACTCATCGATGATATGCTTGCTGGTAGATCCTTTAGAGTCATCCTGGGTAATAAGATAAGCTCCTGAAAACAGCTAAACGATGGACTACCTCAGGGGTCTGTTCTTGCTCCAATATTGTTCAGCCTTTATATCTGCTATATGCCCCCAACCACATGCCGGAAGTTTGGATTTGCGGACGACTGGGTACTGACGGTGGGACGTCGTACTTTTGAGGAAACGGAAACCATTTTAACAAACGATTTAGCCATAGTGGGAGCATATTTTCGGAGGTGGAGACTGAAACCAAATCAAACTAAATCTGAAACGGCCTGCTTCCACCTGTGCAATAAAGAGGCGAATAGACAACTCCGGGTCTACTTTGACGACAAATTGCTACTCCACAACCAACACCCAAAATACCTTGGGGTCACAATGGACCGTACACTGTCATTCAGGCGACATCTAGAAATCACTTCCGCAAAAGTAAGAACTAGAAATAATATTATCCATAAACTGTGCGGAACGACGTGGGGCTCTACGGCTGATACTCTACGCACTTCAGCTCTTGGCCTGGTCTACTCCGCCGCGGAATATGCTGCCCCGGTGTGGCTCAATAGCGCGCATACTCATAAGCTAGATGCACAGTTGAACAATACCATGAGAATAATTAGCGGTTCTCTACGATCGACCCCTACAGATTGGCTACCAACACTGAGCCACATTCCTCCTCCGGACCTGCGACGAAAAGCAGCTCTTCTTCGGGAGTATAAATACATCCAAATCAACCCCCAACTCCCCGTACATCCGGACGGAGACATAGTGGACAGAAATAGACTCCGATCCAGAAAACCACCAATGAAAACTGCTGCAGAATTGTCCCATTTCAACTTGATTAACTTATGGAAACGAAACTGGATCCAGAGCTGCCCACAACATTGCCAAAACCTGCCCTGCATAAGAAGTGAACCTCCCGCCTTTGACCAACCTCGGAGAATATGAACGACCCTAAATAGAATACGCACCAACCATGGCAGATGCGCGGACTCGCTACATAAGTGGGGCAAAGCCCCATCTCCAAACTGCGACTGTGGCACAGTCAAACAAACAGTTCGTCACATCGTTAGTGAATGTCCCAAAAGAGCATATGGTGGACCCTTTGATGATTTCCTGAAGGCAACGAATAGTGCAATTGAATATATCAACAATCTTGATGTTTGCTTGTAAATTAATTGTAGTATTATTATGGTTATTATTGTTTGTATTATTGTTTTATTGTTCTTATTATTATTATTTTACTATGTAAATTTCAACATGTGCCATACCATAGGATTAATAAATAAATGATCTGAGTATCTTTCCCAAGATCTGGAAAAGGGCCAAGGTAGTTTGGATCCCTAAGACAGGTGGTACACTTAGGCCAATAAGTCTATTACCTACCCTAGGGAAAGTTTTAGACGGAATAATGAGTCGCCGACTCCAACATTGGTTGGAGAAAACTAAAGGGCTGGACGACAGACAGTATGGGTTCCGAGAAGGAATATCAACTGTCGTTGCGATAGACACATTAAATAGAACAATTAAACATGATACCGATAATGACAAACATCAGTTGGTGGTCACACTAGATTTGAAGAACGCCTTCAATTGTGCTTGGCCCCCATATATAAGCTGAGAAATGGAACTCGGCAGAGTTCCAAAACAATTACACAAGCTCTGCGAAAACTTTTTAGCTGAAAGAGTAATAAGCAGTGGCCCACTGGAGAGAGACGCTCAAAAAGGGACTCCACAGGGATCCCGACTAGGACCAATACTATGGTTAACGGTCATGCAAGGATGGTTCAGAACCATGGATCTTGTGAATGGGAAATGGAAAGATGAGGAATCTCATCGAAGAGACATTCTCAGAGAGAGCGTAGAAGAAGTGGCTGTGGTGCAGGCGTATGCCGATGACCAAGTCATTTTGATAAAGGGGAACTCGGTTGACGAAATCGAGAGAAAATGGACCTACATCTGGCTGGGATGTAAAGAGTGGGAAAAACCTAGCGGTCTCTTTTACAATAAAAAGAAGATAAAAGCTATGTTTATAAAAAAATAAATGAGATAAGACCACCCCGCATAACAGCAGAAGGAGAGGTAATAGATCTAAAAGAGCACATAAAATACTTGGGCATAACAATAGATAAAAGACTTTCATTTGAAGAGCATACAAAGGAAGTACGAAAGCGTTCGAGCAAAACCACCAATAAACTGATTGGAATGGTTAGCCGAACATATGGCCACAACAAAGAAATGTTTAAAAACATTTCAGAAAGGGTAATGAGACCAGCTGTATGGTATGCCTCAGAAATATGGAGTGCCAATGCAGATAATAAGTTGGTAAATAGGCACATAGATGCTACTCAAAGACCTTTGTTACTATTGATGAACAGGTCATATGTAACAGTGTCAACAAGGGCACTAGAGGTTCTAGCAGGCACACCTCCATGGGTAGTGGTTGCTAGACAGAGACATCAACATCAAGACTGGAAGAACAATAGAGCAGATACTGTTCGGTCCAGAACTCGGACGAGAGACAAGACACATCCGTCAGAAGGATTCGAAGGTACAGACAGGAGTGGAGACTCCGGTCTATATATGACTAAGAAAGGAAGGAAAAAGGCCAATGACCTGGAGGTTATGAAAAGCTGGCAACTCATATGCGATAAAAATGACAAAGGTAGAGTACTCTACCAGATATGTAAACAAGTAGGAACCGATATGGTGAAACTTACATTCAAAGCCACCCAGCTTGTGACTGGTCATGGAAACTTTGGATTTTATAAAAAACGTTTCAACTTACGTGAAACAAATGGAAAGTGCAGCTGTGATGAAGGTTCAGACGAAGATTCTGAACACATAAGGTCATACTGCTCTCTGGCCGAGACAATTATTATCAGAACTCGGATAACAGAGGAATATGGGAACCTTAGCCTAGAGCTAAGGAGAAACGGTAAATCCAATAAGACGGATACCGAAAAAGTAATTAAATGGGCCAAAATAGCCATTAAAGAGGACGATATGGGTAAGTAACCCAAGAAGGAGAGTACTCTTGAGTATTCTCGAACAGACTAGAAAACGAGAAACACGATTTCTCAACAAAAGGGAAAGAGGGCAACTGCAAACCGCAAATTTGCCAAGCCTTGACTAATAATTGTCTGATTCTTGTTGGTGACTGATGCTCTCAGATGCCCCTCCTTTGAGGTTAAACTGGGATTTCAGGATATTATACAGCACACATATGATCATGTATACTTAACTGATATGTGCACACCATCTTTGTTGCAATATTTACCTTTTGCAAGTTGATACTTACCATCTTGAGATTCTTTATCATATAGCGTAGTAACATCACTGCATATTTGGAAAATGTACCTGATAACCATTTTGATTGTGTCAGTTGAACACCTTGTAACCGCAACAATGTAGATTTATATTTTGCAATAAAAGCCTATAATAGCTGTTGCGGTAACTCTGAATTTGGAGAGAGTAATGGACTGTATATATATGCAAATGAATTAATGAAATTGGTGATCAAAATATGAAAGGAAAAAAAACAAGATGCACTAGAAAACTCGCCAGGAGGCCTAGTTCCACACACCTGAGAGCTCTCGTGTCGGTGGGAGTCTTCCTGCAGCGGAATCTTCTTTCTTCTATTATCAGAAGTCTTTTCTTCGTCAAAATAAGACGAGATGAAAATCGGCGTTTTCGAAATAACTCAAGATTAATAAGCGAAAGTAGCTTTTTGGCGCTCTAGTTCCTCGGAACTGAGTGCTTATCAATTTGCCCAAATGTCTGTAATTTTCGAATATTTCGATGAAAATGGTCTTAAACGATTTGGTTCGACTCACTGATCAAGAATCCGTGGTCGAAATTCATTCTGTCCGGCCGGCCGGCCGGCCGTAGGCACGATAACTCTCGAACGGAATGAGCTAGAGAGTTGAAATTTTCAGAGTAGGTTTGGGGGATAAATATCTCGGCTAAGTTCGTTACTGGGCAAAATCGAACAAATGGTTTCGGAGTAACAAAAAAAAAATTTTTTTTTACGAAACAAATTCCAAATTAAATTTTTTTTAATAAAAAGTTTTATCATGAGAATCCAATCATATCATTTTTAACTCTAACAAGCTAATACTTTCGGAGATATGATTTTTCAAAATTTCAATAATAAATCGTATTTCAACGTTGTCACAGAATAATATTATTCTATGTATGAATATGAATTGTCATAATGTCAAATGATGTTCCTGAGACTAATCAATCGAAGAATTGTGAGCGAAGTGAGAAAAATCTCAGATATGATTTTTCAAAATTTCAATAATAAATCGTATTTCAACGTTGTCACAGAATGATATTATTCTATGTATGAATAAGAATTGTCATAATGTCAAATGATGTTCCTGAGACTAATCAATCGAAGAATTGTGAGCGAAGTGAGTTAAATCTCAGTTGTTTGCTCCGATATTAGTTTTTCTCAGAAAATTCTTACATTTCGGAACTGAACATGAAGTAAGAGATCTGAGAGTAGTGAGACTGCTTTTCATCCATAGACATAGATATAACTCTCGAACGGAATGAGGTAGGTAGTTGAAATTTTCAGAGTAGTTTAGGGAGATGAATATCTCGGTTAAGTTCGTTATTGGGCAAAATTGGCCAGATTTAATTTGATTTCTTCCATGGTGCTTTTCTCATTCTCATGATTGCTCATTTAATCTTGATAAATAAACTATTATTTGAATTGAATTTCCTTTAGGATGCAGTTCTATTATATGAATACATTGATATAATTCCTAACTCTGAGAAACCAATACTTTCGGAGATATAATTTGTCTGTTTGAACTAGAGCGCCAGAAAGCTCCTGTCCACAGGGCTTGAACCCATTTTTTTTTGCGTGTTCACAAATATTTTCAACTGACTGAGAGTCACACTCACAATGTGTTCACTTGACTTCTTGACTATGCCTTGTAACTGGCGATCTTCGGAGTAGTCTAGTGCACATGACATGAGAACTTGAAAATTATTTAAAATTAAAATATATATAACGTTACGGCAACATTTCCTGCCCCCCAAAAATGCCAAAGCATTTTTCATAAAAAAATTTTACAAAAAACACAAACAAAAAAAAACTATGAAATTGTGCAAACTATAATGCAGAAGAATATTTCTGTATTTTAACTCCTATTTATATATAATTTTATAATCAATATAACGGGAGAGAAAAAAAAAATAATAAGAGAGCTGGGGTTCATCGCACACTGGCAAGGGACACAATTTAACCAAAGGGCGAGTAAGGACCCCGTCGCGTGTTTTAACTTGAGCAACCCGGGAAATACCGTCACTACCCTGAAATAGAGCCGTTATACGACGCCATTGATTAGGGGGTGCGTTATCCGCCTTAATTAGTACTAGCTGCCCTATGACTGCAGGAGTAGAGTTATCGCACCAATTGACCCGCTGTTGCAATGTATGAAGGTACTCGTTCCTCCATCGGAACCAAAAATGTTGATGAAGGTTTTGTAAAAGCTGCCAGCGCGATAACCGATTCAGTGGTTGATCAGTCATATCTGGTATAGGTATCGCAGTTAGCGGTTCCAGCGTCAAGAAATGACCGGGAGTAAGACAATTCAAATCGTCGGGATCTGAACTTAGGGCGCATAAAGGCCTTGAATTCAGGACGGATTCAATCAAAGTAAGCAGCGTATAGAATTCCTCATACGTAAGAATCTGCTCACCGATCACTCTGAAAAAATGTGTTTTAACCGATTTCACCGCAGCCTCGAATAAACCTCCGAAATGACTCCCGGACGGTGGGTTGAAATGGAATTTTATAACTTCTTTCTCAGCAGCAGTTTTCATCAAAGTTATCAATTCGCGATTGGCTCCAACAAAATTAGTGCCATTATCACAATATAAATCTGTACAGCGTCCTCTTCGAGCGATAAATCTCTGAAGAGCGGCTAAAAAGGATTCAGAGGACAGATCGTTCGCCAATTCCAAATGAATGGCTTTCGTTGAATGACAAACAAAAAGGCAAATGTATGATGCATCAATGAACAATGCCGGCAAGTGGATTTGAACTTACAAGAACGAATATCATGCAGACTAGATAAACAATTGAAACATAAATCAAGTTTTTTAGTGAGATTGTAGCGTTCAAACGGTTTCATATTGAGAAACGAAGGACACTTGAAGATAGAGTGGCTGGCTTGACAAATAACGCATTCAGAATGGGAATTCCTCGATGAACCGGCTGCGTTTTCAACGAAAAAAATTTTCATTTTATTTGTCTTGAAGGGTTTTTTATCGACATTGCTAGACTGAACATCGCTAACTGATGGCTTCATATCCCAAATCATCTCGGAAGCTATACATTCGCGTTCTAAAAATGAAGTGAGATCGCTATACTTAGGAACATCTGATGAACCGTAAGCATGTTCGAATCGAGAAACTATTTCGTCGTCTAAACGATCATACAACATCATCAATAATATAAAGTACCATTCCTTCGTTGGAAAATTTAAGTTCTTCAAGGCACGTAAATTTTCCTGAAAAGTATCCAATAAATTCCTCAAAGCATTCGGAACCCGAGACTTAACCTTTCCGGTACCCTCAATGCGACGCCAATGACAAATTGCAAGCCAACGCTTATTGTGATAACGTTGAAGTAAGGCATCATAAGCGGATTGATAATTTCTACCACTAAATTCTTAATGTTGAACTAACTTAAGCGGTTGTCCTTCAAGGGCTGAATCTAAGTAATTAAATTTTTCATCATTGCTCAATGAATCATTGCTATGCACCAGTGAATTAAACAATCCAATGAATATTGAAAATTGGGTTACATCGCCAGAGAATCGCTTCAATTCCAATTTCGGTAGTTTAATATTCGTAATAGTTTTCGGTTTGAGATTCAAATTCCCAACACTTTTCGAATTATCAGCCGTCAGAACATCATAAATAGATTTGATTACATAAAAACAAGCGAAGAATTGTTCTCGAATGGCTTCCTCCCCATTCAAATCAGTATTTTCCTCCTGAAGCAAAGTGTCGATAACTATTTTGTGTTCTAAAAGAAATTCATTTCGTATTCTGTCAAGGTCGGAAAACCTAGCCTTGAACAAATTCAAAAGAGAGTCACCCAATCTTGTCTTTTCTGCGAAATTTAAAAGTGCCTGAATCTCACCGATTGCCGTAGCACGATATGCCCTAGCTCGTGTAATTTTCGACATGGTTTCAGAATTGGGTTCCTTCTCGAATGGAATCCGAAACAATCAAATGCTGAAGATCGTCCGTTACAGAGCGCGCTTCCAATACTCCTACAATGTATTGAAACGTTGAACGTATGTTCAAAATAATTATCGGAGCGGACAAAAAACTGTCGAGGATAAGGAATAGTATGTTTCTGAAATACTGGCTGAAACGAAACAATGAAAGAATTTCGCTCCTCAAATATTCTTGTGCACAAATCCGCAAAACTTCAAAAGCAAAGTAAAGAAATTTCAAACAGAGAAATTCGATCCAAAAATCCGGCGTTACCGAATGACCAAAAAAATGTTGCGGTAACTCTGAATTTGGAGAGAGTAATGGACTGTATATATATGCAAATGAATTAATGAAATTGGTGATCAAAATAAGAAAGGAAAAAAAAACAAGATGCACTAGAAAACTCACCGGGAGGCCTAGTTCCACACACCTGAGAGCTCTCGTGTCGGTGGGAGTCTTCCTGCAGCGGAATCTTCTTTCTTCTATTATCAGAAGTCTTTTCTTCGTCAAAATAAGACGAGATGAAAATCGGCGTTTTCGAAATAACTCAAGATTAATAAGCGAAAGTAGCGTTTTTTTTGCGTGTTTTCAATATTCCACAAATTTTTCACCTGACTGAGAGTCACACTCACAATGTGTTCACTTGACTTCTTGAATATGCCTTGTAACTGGCGATCTTCGGAGTAGTCTAGTGCACATGACATGAGAACTTGAAAATTATTTAAAATTAAAATATATCTAACGTTACTGCAACAATAGCCAAATGCCTCGTCATCTAATTAGTGACGCGCATGAATGGATTAACGAGATTCTCACTGTCCCTACCTACTCCCCTCCGTGATCAGTACCTTGACGTGGTGGAGGGGCTTAAGTAGCTGCGAAGTATCCTAAGGAAATCGGTCTGCGAACTAACAGTAGTTCAAAAGACAAAACGATTTTCCGGTGGATGAAGCAGTGAAAAACCAAAACTGGCTCAGGGGCTACTCTTTCCTCATGTGGGTTTGATAGTAAGGGGATCGCCAAACCCGATTTACCCTAGGACCTGGTGACACGGCACCTTGTATAATCCGTCTGACCTAGTCAAGTCTTAGGAAGATGGGGAGCTCGGCTTTACCGCCCGACTCAAAGAGGAGACTCCCTCTATAAAGAACCCCGAATCCCAAGATGTAGACAAGTGTCGAAGGGACGCATGGCCGGGGGGCACCTGGTCTCTAACTTTCTCACCATGAGGCACCGGGCGCACCTCATGGGACAAACAGCCATCTTGGTGGTACGGGCGCACTGCCACTAAGGAAGTCTAAATCGTCCCAAGAATCGTGGGACAAAATCATGGAAAGTAAAAAGACAACTAAAAGTAATGATGGCCAATCAATAAATGGCGATGAGGAAGTGGAAGAAACGGTCACTATTGACCAAATAATACCAGAATCCGAATAAGATACTGATTCGGATAAATCTTGCAACTCAATTGTCACTAACAAGAGGCCACAACCAGATACCAATCTGGCAAGCTCAGATTTAACAAGGAAGAGCAGTCACTAGTCAGATCACAAATTGATGTACTTACTGACATTATGATTAGGCAGGCATATGACCTGGGAAGAAACTCCGCTCTAAAAGAGACGGTAGAAAATCAGGGCAAGGTCATCGCGAATCAGTCGGAGCAGCTGAAGCGATTGAACCAGGATATATAAACACTAAGAGAGAGGGTGTACGAACTGAGTAGGAGAGATGAGTCGAGGGACTCATCCAATAATAGCGTGATCGTGAGCAGACACGCAGAAAGACAAGAAAACAGGAAGTACAGTACCGCAGGGTAAAACTTTGAATGATAAGCCAGAAACAAACCAGGTCTGTCAAAAAGAGACAGATCTTGTAAATGAATCCGAACAGGGATTCATAGAACAGAAAAGGCCTAAGAAAAAAACTTACGCCCAAATAACAAAGCAGTCAGCTCAGACGGAGAAAGCTGGCGAAGGGTGGAGAACACCTGAACAAAAACGTAAACTCCAAACTATGATTAGTTTGGAGAACGTTAAAGAGCACAAAACGGTGCTCAAAAAACTAAAGGAAATTACACAAGATGTATTCCAAGAAAAGGAGTTGAGGAATATAATTCCTATCAGGGATGGAAAAGTCATCCTGCATTGCAGAGATGAGAAACAATACCAGGCCCTAAATAATGTATTGGCAAAGAACAAGGAGCTTATACATAAGACAGCGAAAAAGCATCAACCAGTCCTTATGCTAACAGGAGTTACAAAAGGATATAGGGACTCGGAACTACTTGAACAAGTAGTTGCCGAAAATGACGATATAAAAAGGGATATAGGCGAAGCTTTGGTCAAGGAGAGCAGGATTCTAAGGAAAACTATGTGTAGGAATCCATACAAAGAAAACATAGAAATTATAACAAGTATTGAGATATTCAAATACTTAATGAAAAAGGGAAAAGTCTTCCTCGACCTAGTCAGCATAAGAGTTGAGGAAGTAATAAGTGTGGCACTTTGCTATAAGTGCCACAGGTACGGCCATGTTGTTAAACATTGCACAGCAAAGAGCAGGTGCCACATTTGCGGGGGACCCCATGAAGGCAGAAGTTGCAAGAGCAACCTGCTGGATTGTCCTAACTGCAAGGTGGCTCAAATAAACAAAGATTTAAGGAGACATACAGCATGGGACAAAAATGTCCTATGTATGTTAGAAAGGTGCAACAGACCAAGGCGGTCATCAATTATGGTAATTAATGCCATTAAAACTAATCCAGATCAATCTGGACAGAAGCCGAGGGGCAACTCTGGCATTACAGAGGATAATGGCAGAGAGACAAATAGATATAGCTATGGTTCAGGAACCATACCATAAGTTTATTCCGAACAGGGAATATACCGTTCACAGGCCGAACGGAGCACATAAGGTGCAGATTTGGGTAAACAATAACCTACAGAATATTCGAACTCGAAACGAGTTGACGAATGCGAACTATGTGACTATAGAATTGTCACAGGTTACAAAGGCAAATAAGAGAGAAATAACTCTTATAACCTCTATTTACGACGAGCCAGGAGGACACGAGAATAAACGACTGTCTGAATGGCATGGGGAGGCATGGTAGGAAACACCTAATTGCCGGAGACCTGAACGCCCACCACACAGCGTGGGGTGGAAATAAAATAGACAAAAGGGGCGAAAGTCTACTAGATTGAACAATGTCTAATGGATATGTTATCGAAAATGACGATACACAAGAGGCTACCTTTTCAGGTTCCTTAGGGGAGAGCTATATAGACTTGACCCTAGCAAAAGGCATAGAGATCGATAACTGGACGGTATTAGAGGAGGAATCCTTAAGCTTGCATAGATATATCACCTATGAAATAAGGGTAGATAGGAAAACTGCGAAGCAGAAGAAAGTCTATAACTTTGTGCACACTAATTGGCCAACTTTTAGGTCAGCCTGAAAGAATTAGTTGACAAAAAAAGCTGGGAAATACAAGATCATAAAGATCTGACGAAAAGGCAGAGAAACTACTTGAAATTTGTAGTAAGATCTGCAAAAGACACATAACACAAGTCACCATTCAGAGTGAGTTTACTCAAGAGTGGTGGACTGATGACTTGAACGAAATGAGACAAAAAACTCGGAAATTGAGAAGAGAAGATCAACAAGAACGCAGTCTAACAGATAGGACAGACGGCGATAAGTGGAAGAGTTATATGGATTCAAGGAATCAGTATAAGAAAGCCATAAAAGAGGCAAAACTCCAAGGTCTGCAGAAATGCATAGAAAACATTTCTGAAAACGACCCTTGGGATAAACTGTGGAAGTTTTTCCGAACAAGGGACAAAGTTGCCGATCAAAATATTTTGAAAGAAGACGGCACCTACACAAAGGACGATGTCGAGAAAAATGAGTCTTTGTTGAACAAATATTTCCCAAATGACGATGAATCACAGGATTCACCAGAACTGGGCATAATCAGGCAAAAAGATCGCTCCTATAGTGTAGCAGACGAGCCAAGTATAAATAGAAACGAAATCAGGTTGACAATTAGTCACCTGAAGAACGGAAAAAGCACGAGCGATGACCGCATTCCCAATGAGGCAATACGGCATATAGTCGAGGAAATAGGGGATATACTGGAAACAGTCTATAACGCTAGTTTTAGTCTGAGTCTGAGTATCGGGGTGTAAAGTTAACGCCTCCTCGTGGTGCACCCTGGGTAACGCTAAAGAGTTAACAGATCCGGTAGTCAGTCAATCTTAGAATCTCCTGACTTAAGCACATGATCACAAATGAATGCAAATAAGACTCAAAACAATGGTCATTCTCAGGACCTTTCGACAAAGAATCTAGGATCATGTCTCAAGATCTGCCAACTCAATATAGAGGCTATTAGCTGGGCCAAATGTCAAGTCCTGCATAAAATATTGATTGATAACGACATTGCCGTTGTAGCCATTCAGGAAACTCACGCTGAGACTGAAGAACAGTTAAAAAAGAGAGGAAAGATACCAGGATATGATCTGGTAGGAGCCACTTATCACCGTACTTACGGTGTCGCTACATATGTCCGCTCAACTCTGGAAAATACACACTTGGTTAGGACATCTAACTTCAACAACACTCATGAAGTGGTCATCAAGGTGGGAGAAACAACCATCAGTAATATATACAAACCCCCGCCACCGTTTGGTCAACTGACACACTGCCCCTCCTGTTTATATTGGAGACTTTACCAGCCACCATACACAGTGGAAATATAGGACCAACGATAACAATGGTGAAACACTGATGAACTGGGCTGACGAGAACAACATATACTTAGTATTTGACGCTAAGGAGAGAGAGAGGTTCGTTTAAATCAGCAGCTTGGAACCAAGAATACAATCCTGACTTATGCTTTGTAAGTAAAGATGATAATAACATACCATTGCAAGGGTCCCGCAGAATTCTAACAGACTTTCCACATAACCAACACCGACCAGCTCTTATTGAAATAGGAATAAAAATCCCTCTGATCAAGTCCTTTACCCGCCCGAGGTGGAACTTTAAAAAGGCTGACTGGAGGTGTTTCTCCAATCACCTTGATAAGTGCCTAGGTTGGGTTACACCCACGATTGAAAACTATTCAAGGTTCACAAAAGCTGTGATTGCTAGTGCAAAAACGACCATACCAAGAGGCTTCCGAGAGGAGTACATACCAGGATGGAATGATAATTGTGAGGAACTATACCAACAATTCCTTAATGGCGGAGACAGAGAAATAGCCGACGACCTGCTACGAAGATTAGATCTAGCGCGACGTGAAAAATGGCCAGAAACAGTAGCGAATCTGGATTTCACAAGATCCGGCAGAGAGGCCTGGTCGCTCCTAAAGAAATTGGGTGCAAGCCCTAAAACTGCAGGAGGAGATGTGGCAATACACCCAGATAAGATCGCAAATCACGTTGTGTCCACATCAAGAACTACACGGGATAAAGCACATACAAACAATGTCAAACACGAACTCAGAGCATTAAACAGATCTTCCCAGGATCAGACTTTATTTTCTCTCCCCTTCAGAGACGACGAGATAACAGAAGCACTTGAAGATGTAAAACCGGGCAAGGCGCCAGGGCCTGATGGGATTCATCCCGAATTCCTCCTTAACTCTGGTAAATACACCAAAAAATGGCTAGCCAAGCTCTTCACAGTTATCGCGCAGAAAGGAAGACTCCCGAGTGATATGAAAAAGTCTAACGTCATTGCTATTTTAAAACCAGGGAAACCAAGCAACGACCCGAAGAGCTACCGCCCAATTGCCCTCTTAAGCTCAATATATAAACTACTGGAAAGGCTTTTATACAACAGGATCGGACCTGTAACACTCGAGAGAATACCAATCGAACAAGCTGGCTTTCGCCCAGGAAGAAGCTGTATAGACCAGATAATGTCACTGACGACCTGTATAGAAGCAGGCTTCCAAAATAAACTTAAAACAGCAGCCGCATTTATAGACCTATCGGCGGCTTATGACACGGTCTGGAGACAAGGCCTGCTTTATAAACTTATTCAAGTAATCCCATGCAGAAACACTATCCAACTCATCGATGATATGCTTGCTGGTAGATCCTTTAGAGTCATCCTGGGTAATAAGATAAGCTCCTCAAAACAGCTAAACGATGGACTACCTCAGGGGTCTGTTCTTGCTCCAATATTGTTCAGCCTTTATATCTGCTATATGCCCCCAACCACATGCCGGAAGTTTGGATTTGCGGACGACTGGGTACTGACGGTGGGACGTCGTACTTTTGAGGAAACGGAAACCATTTTAACAAACGATTTAGCCATAGTGGGAGCATATTTTCGGAGGTGGAGACTGAAACCAAATCAAACTAAATCTGAAACGGCCTGCTTCCACCTGTGCAATAAAGAGGCGAATAGACAACTCCGGGTCTACTTTGACGACAAATTGCTACTCCACAACCAACACCCAAAATACCTTGGGGTCACAATGGACCGTACACTGTCATTCAGGCGACATCTAGAAATCACTTCCGCAAAAGTAAGAACTAGAAATAATATTATCCATAAACTGTGCGGAACGACGTGGGGCTCTACGGCTGATACTCTACGCACTTCAGCACTTGGCCTGGTCTACTCCGCCGCGGAATATGCTGCCCCGGTGTGGCTCAATAGCGCGCATACTCATAAGCTAGATGCACAGTTGAACAATACCATGAGAATAATTAGCGGTTCTCTACGATCGACCCCTACAGATTGGCTACCAACACTGAGCCACATTCCTCCTCCGGACCTGCGACGAAAAGCAGCTCTTCTTCGGGAGTATAAATACATCCAAATCAACCCCCAACTCCCCGTACATCCGGACGGAAACATAGTGGACAGAAATAGACTCCGATCCAGAAAACCACCAATGAAAACTGCTGCAGAATTGTCCAATTTCAACTTGATTAACTTATGGAAACGAAACTGGATCCAGAGCTGCCCACAACATTGCCAAAACCTGCCCTGCATAAGAAGTGAACCTCCCGCCTTTGACTAACCTCGGAGAATATGAACGACCCTAAATAGAATACGCACCAACCATGGCAGATGCGCGGACTCGCTACATAAGTGGGGCAAAGCCCCATCTCCAAACTGCGACTGTGGCACAGTCAAACAAACAGTTCGTCACATCGTTAGTGAATGTCCCAAAAGAGCATATGGTGGACCCTTTGATGATTTCCTGAAGGCAACGAATAGTGCAATTGAATATATCAACAATCTTGATGTTTGCTTGTAAATTAATTGTAGTATTATTATGGTTATTATTGTTTGTATTATTGTTTTATTGTTCTTATTATTATTATTTTACTATGTAAATTTCAACATGTGCCATACCATACGATTAATAAATAAATGATCTGAGTATCTTTCCCAAGATCTGGAAAAGGGCCAAGGTAGTTTGGATCCCTAAGACAGGTGGTACACTTAGGCCAATAAGTCTATTACCTACCCTAGGGAAAGTATTAGACGGAATAATGAGTCGCCGACTCCAACATTGGTTGGAGAAAACTAAAGGGCTGGACGACAGACAGTATGGGTTCCGAGAAGGAATATCAACTGTCGTTGCGATAGACACATTAAATAGAACAATTAAACATGATACCGATAATGACAAACATCAGTTGGTGGTCACACTAGATTTGAAGAACGCCTTCAATTGTGCTTGGCCCCCATATATAAGCTGAGAAATGGAACTCGGCAGAGTTCCAAAACAATTACACAAGCTCTGCGAAAACTTTTTAGCTGAAAGAGTAATAAGCAGTGGCCCACTGGAGAGAGACGCTCAAAAAGGGACTCCACAGGGATCCCGACTAGGACCAATACTATGGTTAACGGTCATGCAAGGATGGTTCAGAACCATGGATCTTGTGAATGGGAAATGGAAAGATGAGGAATCTCATCGAAGAGACATTCTCAGAGAGAGCGTAGAAGAAGTGGCTGTGGTGCAGGCGTATGCCGATGACCAAGTCATTTTGATAAAGGGGAACTCGGTTGACGAAATCGAGAGAAAATGGACCTACATCTGGCTGGGATGTAAAGAGTGGGAAAAACCTAGCGGTCTCTTTTACAATAAAAAGAAGATAAAAGCTATGTTTATAAAAAAATAAATGAGATAAGACCACCCCGCATAAAAGCAGAAGGAGAGGTAATAGATCTAAAAGAGCACATAAAATACTTGGGCATAACAATAGATGAAAGACTTTCATTTGAAGAGCATACAAAGGAAGTACGAAAGCGTTCGAGCAAAACCACCAATAAACTGATTGGAATGGTGAGCCGAACATATGGCCACAACAAAGAAATGTTTAAAAACATTTCAGAAAGGGTAATGAGACCAGCTGTATGGTATGCCTCAGAAATATGGGGTGCCAATGCAGATAATAAGTTGGTAAATAGGCACATAGATGCTACTCAAAGACCTTTGTTACTATTGATGAACAGGTCATATGTAACAGTGTCAACAAGGGCACTAGAGGTTCTAGCAGGCACACCTCCATGGGTAGTGGTTGCTAGACAGAGACATCAACATCAAGACTGGAAGAACAATAGAGCAGATACTGTTCGGTCCAGAACTCGGACGAGAGACAAGACACATCCGTCAGAAGGATTCGAAGGTACAGACAGGAGTGGAGACTCCGGTCTATATATGACTAAGAAAGGAAGGAAAAAGGCCAATGACCTGGAGGTTATGAAAAGCTGGCAACTCCTATGCGATAAAAATGACAAAGGTAGAGTACTCTACCAGATATGTAAACAAGTAGGAACCGATATGGTGAAACTTACATTCAAAGCCACCCAGCTTGTGGTCATGGAAACTTTGGATTTTATAAAAAACGTTTCAACTTACGTGAAACAAATGGAAAGTGCAGCTGTGATGAAGGTTCAGACGAAGATTCTGAACAGATAAGGTCATACTGCTCTCTGGCCGAGAGAATTATTATCAGAACTCGGATAACAGAGGAATATGGGAACCTTAGCCTAGAGCTAAGGAGAAACGGTAAATCCAATAAGACGGATACCGAAAAAGTAATTAAATGGGCCAAAATAGCCATTAAAGAGGACGATATGGGTAAGTAACCCAAGAAGGAGAGTACTCTTGAGTATTCTCGAACAGACTAGAAAACGAGAAACACGATTTCTCAACAAAAGGGAAAGAGGGCAACTGCAAACCGCAAATTTGCCAAGCCTCGACTAATAATTGTCTGATTCTTGTTGGTGACTGATGCTCTCAGATGCCCCTCCTTTGAGGTTAAACTGGGATTTCAGGATATTATACAGCACACATATGATCATGTATACTTAACTGATATGTGCACACCATCTTTGTTGCAATATTTACCTTTTGCAAGTTGATACTTACCATCTTGAGATTCTTTATCATATAGCGTAGTAACATCACTGCATATTTGGAAAATGTACCTGATAACCATTTTGATTGTGTCAGTTGAACACCTTGTAACCGCAACAATGTAGATTTATATTTTGACAATAAAAGCCTATAATAGCTGTTGCGGTAACTCTGAATTTGGAGAGAGTAATGGACTGTATATATATGCAAATGAATTAATGAAATTGGTGATCAAAATATGAAAGGAAAAAAAAACAAGATGCACTAGAAAACTCGCCAGGAGGCCTAGTTCCACACACCTGAGAGCTCTCGTGTCGGTGGGAGTCTTCCTGCAGCGGAATCTTCTTTCTTCTATTATCAGAAGTCTTTTCTTCGTCAAAATAAGACGAGATGAAAATCGGCGTTTTCGAAATAGGTAACTCAAGATTAATAAGCGAAAGTAGCTTTTTTTTGCGTGTTCACAAATATTTTCAACTGACTGAGAGTCACACTCACAATGTGTTCACTTGACTTCTTGACTATGCCTTGTAACTGGCGATCTTCGGAGTAGTCTAGTGCACATGACATGAGAACTTGAAAATTATTTAAAATTAAAATACATATAACGTTACGGCAACATTTCCTGCCCCCCAAAAATGCCAAAGCATTTTTCATAAAAAAAATTTACAAAAAACAAAAACAAAAAAAAACTATGAAATTGTGCAAACTATAATGCAGAAGAATATTTCTGTATTTTAACTCCTATTTATATATAATTTTATAATCAATATAACGGGAGAGAAAAAAAAAATAATAAGAGAGCTAGGGTTCATCGCACACTGGCAAGGGACACAATTTAACCAAAGGGCGAGTAAGGACCCCGTCGCGTGTTTTAACTTGAGCAACCCGGGAAATACCGTCACTACCCTGAAATAGAGCCGTTATACGACGCCATTGATTAGGGGGTGCGTTATCCGCCTTAATTAGAACTAGCTGCCCTATGACTGCAGGAGTAGAGTTATCGCACCAATTGACCCGCTGTTGCAATGTATGAAGGTACTCGTTCCTCCATCGGAACCAAAAATGTTGATGAAGGTTTTGTAAAAGCTGCCAGCGCGATAACCGATTCAGTGGTTGATCAGTCATATCTGGTATAGGTATCGCAGTTAGCGGTTCCAGCGTCAAGAAATGACCGGGAGTAAGACAATTCAAATCGTCGGGATCTGAACTTAGGGCGCATAAAGGCCTTGAATTCAGGACGGATTCAATCAAAGTAAGCAGCGTATAGAATTCCTCATACGTAAGAATCTGCTCACCGATCACTCTGAAAAAATGTGTTTTAACCGATTTCACCGCAGCCTCGAATAAACCTCCGAAATGACTCCCGGACGGTGGGTTGAAATGGAATTTTATAACTTCTTCCTCAGCAGCAGTTTTCATCAAAGTTATCAATTCGCGATTGGCTCCAACAAAATTAGTGCCATTATCACAATATAAATCTGTACAGCGTCCTCTTCGAGCGATACATCTCTGAAGAGCGGCTAAAAAGGATTCAGAGGACAGATCGTTCGCCAATTCCAAATGAATGGCTTTCGTTGAATGACAAACAAAAAGGCAAATGTATGATGCATCAATGAACAATGCCGGCAAGTGGATTTGAACTTACAAGAACGAATATCATGCAGACTAGATAAACAATTGAAACATAAATCAAGTTTTTTAGTGAGATTGTAGCGTTCAAACGGTTTCATATTGAGAAACGAAGGACACTTGAAGATAGAGTGGCTGGCTTGACAAATAACGCATTCAGAATGGGAATTCCTCGATGAACCGGCTGCGTTTTCAACGAAAAAAATTTTCATTTTATTTGTCTTGAAGGGTTTTTTATCGACATTGCTAGACTGAACATCGCTAACTGATGGCTTCATATCCCAAATCATCTCGGAAGCTATACATTCGCGTTCTAAAAATGAAGTGAGATCGCTATACTTAGGAACATCTGATGAACCGTAAGCATGTTCGAATCGAGAAACTATTTCGTCGTCTAAACGATCATACAACATCATCAATAATATAAAGTACCATTCCTTCGTTGGAAAATTTAAGTTCTTCAAGGCACGTAAATTTTCCTGAAAAGTATCCAATAAATTCCTCAAAGCATTCGGAACCCGAGACTTAACCTTTCCGGTACCCTCAATGCGACGCCAATGACATTTTGCAAGCCAACGCTTATTGTGATAACGTTGAATTAAGGCATCATAAGCGGATTGATAATTTCTACCACTAAATTCATAATGTTGAACTAACTTAAGCGGTTGTCCTTCAAGGGCTGAAACTAAGTAATTAAATTTTTCATCATTGCTCAATGAATCATTGCTATGCACCAGTGAATTAAACAATCCAATGAATATTGAAAATTGGGTTACATCGCCAGAGAATCGCTTCAATTCCAATTTCGGTAGTTTAATATTCGTAATAGTTTTCGGTTTGAGATTCAAATTCCCAACACTTTTCGAATTATCAGCCGTCAAAACATCATAAATAGATTTGATTTCATAAAAACAAGCGAAGAATTGTTCTCGAATGGCTTCCTCCCCATTCAAATCAGTATTTTCCTCCTGAAGCAAAGTGTCGATAACTATTTTGTGTTCTAAAAGAAATTCATTTCGTATTCTGTCAAGGTCGGAAAACCTAGCCTTGAACAAATTCAAAAGAGTGTCATCCAATCTTGTCTTTTCTGCGAAATTTAAAAGTGCCTGAATCTCACCGATTGCCGTAGCACGATATGCCCTAGCTCGTTTAATTTTCGACATGGTTTCAGAATTGGGTTCCTTCTCGAATGGAATCCGAAACAATCAAATGCTGAAGATCGTCCGTTACAGAGCGCGCTTCCAATACTCCTACAATGTATTGAAACGTTGAACGTATGTTCAAAATAATTATCGGAGCGGACAAAAAACTGTCGAGGATAAGGAATATTATGTTTCTGAAATACTGGCTGAAACGAAACAATGAAAGAATTTCGCTCCTCAAATATTCTTGTGCACAAATCCGCAAAACTTCAAAAGCAAAGTAAAGAAATTTCAAACAGAGAAATTCGATCCAAAAATCCGGCGTTACCGAATGACCAAAAAAATGTTGCGGTAACTCTGAATTTGGAGAGAGTAATGGACTGTATATATATGCAAATGAATTAATGAAATTGGTGATCAAAATAAGAAAGGAAAAAAAAACAAGATGCACTAGAAAACTCACCGGGAGGCCTAGTTCCACACACCTGAGAGCTCTCGTGTCGGTGGGAGTCTTTCTGCAGCGGAATCTTCTTTCTTCTATTATCAGAAGTCTTTTCTTCGTCAAAATAAGACGAGATGAAAATCGGCGTTTTCGAAATAACTCAAGATTAATAAGCGAAAGTAGCGTTTTTTTTTGCGTGTTCACAATATTCCACAAATTTTTCACCTGACTGAGAGTCACACTCACAATGTGTTCACTTGACTTCTTGAATATGCCTTGTAACTGGCGATCTTCGGAGTAGTCTAGTGCACATGACATGAGAACTTGAAAATTATTTAAAATTAAAATATATCTAACGTTACTGCAACAATAGCCAAATGCCTCGTCATCTAATTAGTGACGCGCATGAATGGATTAACGAGATTCTCACTGTCCCTACCTACTCCCCTCCGTGATCAGTACCTAAACGTGGTGGGGGGGCTTAAGTAGCTGCGAAGTATCCTAAGGGAATCGGTCTGCGAACTAACAGTAGTTCAAAAGACAAAACGATTCTCCGGTGGATGAAGCAGTGAAAAACCAAAACTGATCAACCAAGCTCAGGGGCTATTCTTTCCTCATGTGGGATTGATAGTACGGGGATTTCCAAACCCGAGTTACCCGAGGAGACGCAGGGACTACTCATACCCCTCAAGGAATTAAAATTCCTAAAGGGGGGTTGATAGTACGGGAATTTCCAAACCCGAGTCGCCCGAGGAAATCAGGGACTACTCATTCCTCATGTGGGTTTGATAGTACGGGGATCGCCAAACCAGATTTACCCTAGGACCTGGTGACACGGCACCTTGTATAATCCGTCTGACCTAGTCAAGTCTTAGGAAGATGGGGAGCTCGGCTTTACCGCCCGACTCAAAGAGGAGACTCCCTCTATAAAAAACCCCGAATCCCAAGATGTAGACAAGTGTCGAAGGGACGCATGGCCGGGGGGCACCTGGTCTCTAACTTTCTCAACATGAGGCACCAGGCGCACCTCATGGGACAAACAGCCATCTTGGTGGTACGGGCACACTGCCACTAAGGAAGTTTAAATCGTCCCAAAAATCGTGGGACAAAATCATGGAAGGTAAAAAGACAACTAAAAGTAATGATGGCCAATCAATAAATGGCGATGAGGAAGTGGAAGAAACGGTCACTATTGACCAAATAATACCAGAATCCGAATAAGATACTGATTCGGATAAATCTTGCAACTCAATTGTCACTAACAATAGGGGCAAAGGAAAAAAAGGCTCACAAAGTGAGACCGAAAATGGAAATAAGGTTATCTCTGATAAAGAGAGTAGCCTAAGCAAAGAACAGGTAAAGGGACCTGGCACATGGATGGATTTTATCATACATGCCAAGGAGAGCATAATAGAGGCCACAACCAGATACCAATCTGGCAAGCTCAGATTTAACAAGGAAGAGCAGTCACTAGTCAGATCACAAATTGATGTACTTACTGACATCATGATTAGACAGGCATATGACCTGGGAAGAAACTCCACTCTAAAAGAGAGGGTAGAAAATCAGGGCAAGGTCATCGCGAATCAGTCGGAGCAGCTGAAGCGATTGAACCAGGATATAAAAACACTAAGAGAGAGGGTGTACGAACTGAGTAGGAGAGATGAGTCGAGGGACTCATCCAATAATAGCGTGATCGTGAGCAGACACGCAGAAAGACAAGAAAACAGGAAGTACAGTACCGCAGGGTAAAACTTTGAATGATAAGCCAGAAACAAACCAGGTCTGTCAAAAAGAGACAGATCTTGTAAATGAATCCGAACAGGGATTCATAGAACAGAAAAGGCGTAAGAAAAAAACTTACGCCCAAATAACAAAGCAGTCAGCTCAGACGGAGAAAGCTGGCGAAGGGTGGAAAACACCTGAACAAAAACGTAAACTCCAAACTATGATTAGTTTGGAGAACGTTAAAGAGCACAAAACGGTGCTCAAAAAACTAAAGGAAATTACACAAGATGTATTCCAAGAAAAGGAGTTAAGGAATATAATTCCTATCAGGGATGGAAAAGTCATCCTGCATTGCAGAGATGAAAAACAATACCAGGCCCTAAATAATGTATTGGCAAAGAACAAGGAGCTTATACATAAGACAGAGAAAAAGCATCAACCAGTCCTTATGCTAACAGGAGTTACAAAAGGATATAGGGACTCGGAACAACTTGAACAAGTAGTTGCCGAAAATGACGATATAAAAAGGGATATAGGTGAAGCTTTCGTCAAGGAAAGCAGGATTCTAAGGAAAACTATGTGTAGGAATCCATACAAAGAAAACATGGAAATTATAACAAGTATTGAGATATTCAAATACTTAATGAAAAAGGGAAAAGTCTTCCTCGACCTAGTCAGCATAAGAGTTGAGGAAGTAATAAGTGTGGCACTTTGCTATAAGTGCCACAGGTACGGCCATGTTGTTAAACATTGCACAGCAAAGAGCAGGTGCCACATTTGCGGGGGACCCCATGAAGGCAGAAGTTGCAAGAGCAACCTGCTGGATTGTCCTAACTGCAAGGTGGCTCAAATAAACAAAGATTTAAGGAGACATACAGCATGGGACAAAAAATGTCCTTTGTATGTTAGAAAGGTGCAACAGACCAAGGCGGTCATCAATTATGGTAATTAATGCCATTAAAACTAATCCAGATCAATCTGGACAGAAGCCGAGGGGCAACTCTGGCATTACAGAGGATAATGACAGAGAGACAAATAGATATAGCTATGGTACAGGAACCATACTATAAGTTTATTCCGAACAGGGAATATACCGTTCACAGGCCGAACGGAGCACATAAGGTTCAGATTTGGGTAAACAATAACCTACAGAATATTCGAACTCGAAACGAGTTAACGAATGCGAACTATGTGACTATAGAATTGTCACAGGTTACAAAGGCAAATAAGAGAGAAATAACTCTTATAACCTCTATTTACGACGAGCCAGGAGGACACGAGAATAAACGACTGTCTGAATGCCATGGGGAGGCATGGTAGGAAACACCTAATTGCCGGAGACCTGAACGCCCACCACACAGCGTGGGGTGGAAATAAAATAGATAAAAGGGGCGAAAGTCTACTAGATTGGACAATGTCTAATGGGTATGTTATCGAAAATGACGATACGCAAGAGGCTTCCTTTTCAGGTTCCCGAGGGGAGAGCTATATAGACTTGACCCTAGCAAAAGGCATAGAGATCGAAAACTGGACGGTATTAGAGGAGGAATCCTTAAGCTGGCATAGATATATCACCTATGAAATAAGGGTAGATAGGAAAACTGCGAAGCAGAAAAAAGTCTATGACTTTGGGAACACTAATTGGCCAACTTTCAGGTTTAGCCTGAAAGAATTAGTTGACAAAGAAAGCTGGGAAATACAAGATCATAAAGATCCGAATGAAAAGGCAGAGAAACTACAAGAAATTTGTAGTAAGATCTGCAAAAGACATATTACACAAGTCACCACTCAGAGTGAGTTTACTCAAGAGTGGTGGACCGATGAACTGCACGATATGAGACAAAAAACACGGAAATTGAGAAGAGAAGCTCAACAAGAACGCAGTCCGACAGATAGGACAGACGGCGATAAGTGGATGAGTTATATGGATTCAAGGAATCAGTATAAGAAAGCCATAAAAGAGGCAAAATTCCAAGGTCTGCAGAAATGTATAGAGAACATTTCGGAAAATGACCCTTGGGATAAACTGTGGAAGTTTTTCCGAACCATGGACAAAGGTGCCGATCAAACTATTTTAAAAGAAGACGGCACCTACACTAAGGACGATGTCGAGAAAAATGAATATTTGTTGGACAAATATTTCCCAAATGACGATGAATCAGAGGATTCACCAGAAATGGGCATAATCAGGCAAAAAGATCGCTCCTATAGTGTAGCAGAAGAGCCAAGAATAAATAGTAACGAAATCAGGTTGACAATTAGGCACCTGAAGAACGGGAAAAGTACGAGTGATGACCACATTCCCAATGAGGCAATGCGGCATATAAACGAGGATACTGGAAACAGTTTATAACGCTAGTTTTAGTCTGAGTATATTTCCCAAGATCTGGAAAAGGGCCAAGGTAGTTTGGATCCCTAAAACAGATGGTACACTGAGGCCAAT
Source organism: Halyzia sedecimguttata (assembly GCA_937662695.2). Taxonomy (NCBI): domain Eukaryota; kingdom Metazoa; phylum Arthropoda; class Insecta; order Coleoptera; family Coccinellidae; genus Halyzia; species Halyzia sedecimguttata. The sequence continues at coordinate 44,641,735 of OW569419.2, read as the reverse complement.
AAGTCTATTACCTACCCTAGGGAAAGTATTAGACGGAATAATAAGTCGGCGACTCCAACATTGGTTGGAGAAAAATAAAGGGCTGGACGACAGACAGTATGGGTTCCGAGAAGGAGTATCAACTGTCGATTCAATAGACACTTTAATTAGAATAATTAAAAATAATACCGATAATGACAAACATCAGCTGGTGGTCACACTAGATTTGAAAAATGCCTTCAATTGTGCTTGGCCACCATATACAGGGTCTTTCACGAGGAAACTCACCCATATTTATACGGGAAACTACTGAACGTATTTTCATTAAATTCAGCTTTTATAAGTACTTCACGATGCTGATGAAATCTAAAATATTTTCAAGGCATGAGCACCTCCGGTTTTTCCGGAAATGACGTCAACTTCCGTTTTTCAAATTAGAACACCATTTTTTCATTGCAGAAATAGATTCCTTAGAAAATTTCAAGTTATTTTGATGTAACATTTTTCAGTTTTGGTTGGAAAATTCTCTCTGAGCGGGAAAATTCGAAAAAAAATTCGAAAATAGAGCTCCGCTGAAACAAGAATAACTTCGAGGTTTTTGGATGGAAAATTTTCATTTTTGGGATTTTTCAAGATGTAAGATTGATGTATCCACTTTAAAAATCGAAATCGCGATTCATGATACAGGGGGTGAAAAAATCGCTTTCAAAGTTAGGGATGACTAAATCGTGAAAAATCAATTTTTACGCGTATGTTCTGGGGAACATCGCGTTATAGTTTTGCCCAAATGTCTGTAACTTTCGAATTTTTTGACGAAAATGGTCTCAAACGATTAAGTTCGACTCTCCAATGAAGAATTCGAGGTCAAATTTGATTCTGTCCGTCCGGCCGTCCGGCCGTCCGGCCGTCCGGCCGTTGCCACGATAACTTGAGAACGAGAAGAGCTAGCAACTTGAAATTTTCAGGGTAGGTGGCGCATCTCAATACGACGGACAAGTTCGTTAATGGGCATAATCGGCCCAGTGGTTTCCGAGTAATAATTTTGTTTTCAACCAATATAAATCCGATCGAATTGAAACTTGGTGGGTAGTTGTAGAATATGATCTTAAGCACGTTTGTGGAATTTTGTGCGAATCGTATGGCTAGAAAATTTTTAAAAAATTATTAAAAAATATTTTTGTTGTCACGATAACTTGAGAACGGAATGAGATAGCGGCTTGAAATTTTCAGGTTAGGATGAACACCAGAACGCGACATTTCAGTTTGTTTATGAGCATAATCGGCGAAACGGTTTCAGAGTTATAGCCATCTGAAATTTTCTGAAATTTCTTGGTTTTTGTTCCTCATTAACTCAAAAAGTACTGAACCGATTGAATTCAAACATGGTTATTAGTTGTAGAATGCCAACGCGGAAATGTTTGCAAAATTTGATGAGGATAGCATTTGTAGAAAATTTTTAATAAATCATTGAAAATAAAAAAAAAAATTCTATATATCAGTAACTATTCGTTTGAAATTGCTGAAATTTTGCAAGAGCCTTCATAACCTAACTCTACTGCCAAGTTTCAAGTTTCAATACGATCGGTTAAATATTGTTGGAGATTCGAGCATTCTTGTGCGAGTTCAGTAGATGGGTGACCGTTGCCTCGATAACTTTCGAACGAAAGGAGATAGGGACTTGCAATTTTCAGGGTAGGTTGCGTATCCGAAAGAGAGTGTTGAGTTCGTTTTTGGGCATAATCGGTCTAACGGTTTCCGAGTTATACCCACCTGGAATATTATTTCCTTGATAACTCAAAAAATAAATATTCGATCGAATTGGTGCTTGGTAACTAGTAGTAGAAAATCAACATAAAGACGTGTTTAAAATTTTGTAAGAATCGTATCCCTAGAAAATTTGAAAAAAATGACGAAAAAAAAAATTTCAAGAACCGTACCCCTAGAAAATTTTTAAAAAGTCACGAAAAAAAAATTTGTTCAAGCACTGACGTGAAGTCAGAAGCTTTTGCGCGTATGTTCTATCGTCCATACTCAATTCGAATTTACCATGGTAAATTCGAATTAAGTGTCCAATACAGGAGAATGGACAACATAATTTACCATGGTAAATTCGATTAAGGGTGTCCAATACAGAAGTATGGACGATAGAACATACGCGCAAAAGCTTCTGACTTCACGTCAGTGCTTGAACAAATTTTTTCAAATTAGAACCCCATTTTTTTATGGCAGATATTGAATCTACGTTAAAAAATAATGTGAGTGTATGCATCACACCCTTGCCCTAAAGTGGATATTTTCTGAGTTATTCACAAAAAACTGTTTTTCGTCTTGAATTTTCAGCTATTTCTTTTCCCTTCACGCCAAAAAGATGAAATTTTCAGGAACTGTTACTTAAACCATGTTTTAGATTTTACTACCCTAATATGCAAGAGAAAAAAGTTACAGGTTGTTCCTAAATAGATGGCGAATTTTGATTCGAATTTGTATCGGAAACCTCTTTATTTCAACTAATCGGCCATCGGTTTTCTCTCCAGTGATAAAAAAAATAATATGAAAAAACTTACCATGTTTTACATTCTTTTTGGGCGCATGTTCTAGGGGAACATCGTCCTATCATTTCGTCCAAATGTCTGTAATTTTCGAATTTCGAGCTGAAAATTGGCTAATAGACTAATTCGGACTCCCTGATCACGAATCCGGTGTCAGATTTTAGGGTGCCGTCCGGCCGGCCGGCCGGCCGGCCGGCCTTCCGGCCGTAGGCACGATAACAGGAGCACCGAAGGTCCTATCGACTTCAAACTTTCAGGGTAGGTTTCTGATCAAAATGCGACGGTTAAGTTCGTTAACGGGCAAAATCGGCCGGACGGTTTAGAAGTTATAGACATTTCAAATTTTGAGGTTATTTCCCTGATATTTCAGGAACTAAAGAAGATGTTGAATCGAAACTTGGTAGTCAGTTCGAGGATATAAACGCGCAACTTTTGGCAAAATTCTGTTATGATCGAAATGTTGGTAATTTTTAAAAAAATATTTCTTTTAATTTTTTCGAAAAAAAAATTTTTTTTTCGTGAACTATTCATCAGATTGCAACAAAAACTTGTACTAACGTCAATTGTAGTATTTTGCAACATTGTGCGAAATTTTGGCTCTATACGATTTCAATTTCTGGAGATATAAGACAAAATGTGTCAAATTTCCTGGGTCTCTCTCAGTATTTTCATCGATTATTCTATGAACTCTTTGAATTCCACCGAAAACAAATTCAAAGACATAAACATAAAGAATCAAGTCATAGTTTAGACGTCGAAAGAAGGACGATGTTGATCGACTTGAAAAGGTACCTATTTCAAGAAATGCAATAATGAAATGCTTAATTTATGGATATAATATTATCTAAGTATTGTTGGGATCGGGCAGTTGGAACATTTTTTAATAAAAAAATTTGTACCGACGTTAAATCAAGCATTCTACACGAGTGTGCAAAATTTCAGTTCGATACGATCTCAATTCCAGAAGATATTGCTTAAAATTCACATTCCAGCGTGTTTTGACGTTCTATGGTCACAGAAAATCGTCACAATAATTCCAATAATTGATGTCAGATTTCCTACATACAAAGATCAAACACATAATATTAAATGAAAAACAATTATTATGATCACATTCTACAGGAATTGATACTAAATAGAAGCTAGATGAAGATTATTGTAATGGAAAATTTGTATTCCAGAATGAACATGCGCCCGATAGCTCCTGTCCACAGGGCTTGAACCCATTTTTTTTTAATGATAGATATCATTAATTACATCTGCCAAATTCCTCTTTATTCAGTAGCATTTTGTGTTTACTATTAATTTGGTGATAATTCGTATTAAGTTATAAAATCGATCCCTATGCCTAATTTTACCAATGAAGATTATTCAAATCTCATTCTACTTCATGGAGAATGTAATAAAGTTGTAGATAGAACGATTCGACTGTTCATTGAGAGGTTTCCTGACCGACCCAGACCAACGAGAGATACCATTAACAGAACCATGACAAACTTGAGAAATGTCGGATCTTTCGTTAAGAAAACTATACACAGAGAAAAAAGTGTAGTAGAAGATGAGAACAACGAAATAACAGTTCTTGCATATTTTCGTGTGAATCCTCAAAATTCTCTCAAAGATGCCGAGATTGATCTGGTATTATCTCAATCGAGTGTTTGGAGAATATTAAAAAAACATAAAATGCACCCATATAAATTCAATAGGGTACAGCATTTGAAGGAAACTGATTTCGTCAGGAGAACAGAGTTTTGCGAAGCTATGATGATTCGATTTCAAGAGAATGAAAACTTTTTGGACTGTATAATTTGGACAGATGAATCTAAATTCACAAAGAATGGTTCTTTCAATAGGCATAACAGTCATTATTGGGATGAAGAGAACAACCACCACTTCAGACAATGGAACTTTCAAGAGACCTGGAGTTTCAATGTTTTTTGCGCCATCAAAAATAATGCAATTCTCGATGTTCACATTTATGATGGGACTTTAACTGGTAAGATAGAACACTACACATGTTTGCATAATTTAAAGAATGTTCTCCCTTAGGAGATAGATATTCTGACATATTGACTCAAATAATTGAGCCGCTAGTACAGTACCATAATGACTTATGGTATCAACAAGATGGCGCGCCTCCACACAATTCACTCAATGTGTCAAATATCCTCTACAGGCTATTTGAAGATCGATGGTTGGCGAACAATGGTCCACAACTTTGGCCACCACGTTCTCCCGATTTAACTCCTTTAGACTATTATGTTTGGGGTAGGATAAAAAATATTGTCTACTCAACTCCCCTGACTGATAAAGAGGACTGCATAGAACGAGTCAGAAATGCGTTCAGGTTTGTTTAGATTTTTAGATTCATAGTTTTGAAACTCAATTTGGTTTTTAAACACTTTTGCAGATCTCTTCCTCCCGATGAAATAAGAAGAGCAACGCACGAAGCATTCCTGAGACGTATAAATAAATGTCTAGAAATTAACGGTCAAAACTTTGAGCATCTTCTCTAGATATAACTGCGAGAGTTTGCCATGGTTCTCCTAATAGTAACTTGAAGTCGGTTTCAAGAAGGGGTGAAAAATCTACAGCATGGTTCAAATAACAGTTCCTGAATATTTCATCTTTTTGGCGTGAAGGGAAAAGAAATAGCTGAAAATTCAAGACGAAAAACAGTTTTTTGTGAATAACTCAGAAAATATCCATTTTAGGGCAAGGGTGTGATGCATACACTCACATTATTTTTTAACGTAGATTCAATATCTGCCATAAAAAAATGGGGTTCTAATTTGAAAAAATTGATTTATCACGATTTTGTCATCCCTAACTTTGAAAGCGATTTTTTCACCCCCTGTATCATGAATCGCGGTTTCGATTTTTAAAGGGATACATCAATCTTACATCTTGAAAAATCCCAAAAATGAAAATTTTCCATCCAAAAACCTCGAAGTTATT